>VZTL01063784.1:0-15623 GCA_013400535.1 Scopus umbretta
TTTTTTTTTTTTAAACAACCAAGCGTTGAGGATGTTTTTATCTATCCCAGAGGGCAGACATGAAAAGAAAAGGATTTTCGTGTTCATTCCAGCTCATTTTGAAGGGATCTGGTTTCTCATTTGGCTGGCTTTTGGATGCAGGGATAGCGGCTGGCGGGGAGCTGGCGAGTGGGGCTCAGGCGGGCAGAGCAGGGCTCCTGCTAGTGGTGGTAATTTTCCAGCAACCTGGATGATCCTACTTAAGCCCTCAATTTCCAGAGAAATGAAATACCTTTTCCAGACCCACTTTTTGCAGTTAGAGATATATATATTTCTGTGTGCTCATATATGTGTGTGTATATGTATGTGTGTGATATATGTGCATTGGTGTAGTGACTCTCACTCACCAGCACTAACTGGATGAGATGCCGTTAAAATTAATTGCCTTTGAGCTGATGACAGACTCTTGGGAAGTGCTGTAGGAAGGGAGAGGTGCCACTTTCAGAGCATCTACCCCCAAAATACCTGCTGTATATACACACTGTAAAGGAGAACCCCAGCCTGCTGCTCTCTGCAGATGTCACCAGGCAGCAAGGCTGATTTCTTTGTCAGAATTAGATTTTGGGCTGTGGGCAGCTCTTCCTGCCTGTGCTGAGCTGGGCTTCCCTAGCCTGAGCTGTAGAGAGGGAAATGAAAGGCATGGAGAGTTTTGAGGCCGAGTGTTTAAACAGTCCTTCTTGTCTCCAACTCTACCTACACTTTCCCCCCTTATGCATTCCAAATCCATTGCTTTCAAATTATTTTTTCCCTCCCTTCCTTTCCATTTTTGCCTCCTGCCCCTTCTCCTCTCTGTGTCCTCCTTGCCTCCCACTTTGGCACAGGCTGATCTCTGGTATTCCCCTTCCATGCTGATCGCTGATTCTGATTACGCTAATGGATTTCATTATGGAGGAAGAGGTGGTGGGCGGGAGGGGAATCCCACAGCTCTGAGGTTGGGATTTTCAAAGGAATTAAGCTTTTAATTCCTCCTGAAAGCTTCAGGGAAGGGGTGCGTGGTGTCCTTTTCAAATCTCTGCGAACACCCTGCTCTTCCCTGCCTTGCCTTGAATGGGTCCTCTTTGCTGTACCCTGTATTGCTGTGTCCTTCAAGGGTGGTGGTAGGCAGGATGATATTTGCCGTATGGCTGCAAAGGCACGTGTGTGTCCGTGGCCAACATCTTCTGGCTCACCTCATGGGTGACTCAGTGCTACTTACATGAGCACAGAGCAGCAGGAGAGTTAATCGGTTTGGGGTGGAAATGTGGCTGATGCACAACTCCATGAGATTTGTAACGGGCTCCCTCTTTTCTGCGTGCTAGATTCTAGCTCAGAGGAAGAGGAGGAGGAGGACGAAGAGGAAGAGGAGGAAGCAGAGGACTATGGGACAGATGGCACCGACAGGCTTTCATCGCCTGCCCTTGATGAGAGCGGCCTGGGCCTTCTAGCAAGGTTTGCTGCCAGCGCAATGCCCAGCCCCATCATTCCCCCTCCACTTTCCATCATCCAGCTGGAGGCCAAGCAGAAGGCGAAGAAGAAGGAGGAGCGGCAGAGCCTGATGGGTGAGTTGCATGGTTAGGGTTGGTGCCATGGGGGCAAGGTGGAAGGTTCAGAAGGTCCTGCTGTGCTGCAAGAGAGCAGGTTGTGTCTGGTTGTGACCAGACACTGTCTTGCCTTTGCTTTGCTTTTGGTTGCTTGGTCCTGATGCCGAAGGTGGGGGAATCACCTGGCAAGAAGACAAGAACCAGTCATGAGTCTGGCAGGTTTAGCGGCTGCACCCACGGCTTCCCTACGGGCAGTTGCCTGTGGTATCCTCAAAGTTTCATGTTTTCATACCTGGCGAATCCTGAACAGTCACGCTGCAGAGGCAAGCAATGGGGTACTGCGTCCCCTTGGCCAGAGTGCTGAAGGCAGTGAAGTGCTGTTACATTTTAAGGAAGGAAGCATGTGCTAAATGCAGCTGATCTTAGATAGCCAAGAGAAGCAGAGACACCCAAGCAGAAGAAAAACCCTTTCGATCAGCCCATCCCATCAGCTTCCTCATAGAAACCAGTCAGCGAGACTTGAAACAAGCATTCCTTCCACTGCTCATGTGTTTGCAGTGCCAGACCATGTGTTTCTGTCCCTGTCTCTATCTCAGTTTCAGTATGTTACACATAATTGGCAGTTTCATTTCTTTCCCTCCTCATGCCCTGCTGCACACGTGCCCATTGGTGACATCGTTCCCGGTCAGACAGATCTATATGGGCTCCATTTATAAATTCTCTATTAATATTTAGTAAGTGATAATGGAATTTATAGCATGCTTCAGAATGGAAAATGATGTCTTCCTTGGGAGCCTGGCTTGTTTTAGCACTGTTTCCATGCTATATTAGGCTTTTGCCAACTTGTTCCAACAGCCTCTGTTAAGAATTTATCATCTTGTAACCTGTCCTCCTTGAAACTGGAAGCATCTAGAAATTATCTCATGCAGCAGTGAGAGAGGAGAAGGGGTGTTGTAATTTCCAGTGGGTTTTTAATTTTGAGCCTTGCCAGCTTTGATTTTGACAGGTTTGCTCTTTCCCTGCTCGTGCTGGGGCTGTCTTGGGGGAAGAGGTTTGGCTAGAAGATAAGAGCAGGTTCCTGCAAACTGAATTTACCCAGGAAAGTGAGCATATTTGAGAGAGGACTGAGAGAAGATGCTCTCCATGCTTGTGCCTCATATGTTTTCATTTACCCATGTGAATGTTGTTTGGTCCTTCCTCAGCGGTCTTCGGCAAGCAGTGGTTATCACAGCAGGGGCCATTCACCACTGGGCTTGAGAAGAGATTCTGCCAAGCAAGGCCTGATTTCAGACCTTGTTGGTCTGAAGGCAGACTCATGCAAATGAGGGCGTGGAAAGGGCAGAGCCACAGCAGGTTGGAGGAGGATACAAGAGACCTTTGGCTGATGCTCTCTTTTGGAGAGCGAGAACCAGGTTCTGCTGGTGTTTCTGCACATCTTCAGAGGTGCTGTGCCATTCCGTGAGATCCAGTGCCCTGGGTAATAAATGGATTTAGAAAATCTGGGCCGAGTCTCTTGTTCCAACATAGACTTACTGCACGACCTTTGCCAAGTTTCTTCCTGGCTGTATCCCTCTGATGGCACAATGCCTGTGCAGCCACAGTGCTTTGCCTACCCTCCTGCCCATGTTGCTGGGTGTGTAGGTGCTGCCTCTGTTTCCCTTCTGCCCCTCGAAACGTATGACCTTGCTCTGCTTTATCAGGTTCTGGGGAAACACACTGAAGGTGGTGAACATCTTGGCATTGCTACAATATTTCAGGCCTCTAGGTACCGCTGTGCCCGTGATGCTGAGCAGAGGCCAATGTCAGGGGATTTCCATTTGCCACAGACAAAAGATCGTTTACCTCTCTTGACTTTAAGGCAATTGCCTGAGCCAATAAAAAGATCTGTGGTGTCTGATGGCCAATGGGAAAAAATAAACTTGAAAACTGGGTTTATTAAATTCGTTAAAGAGATCATTCTCCTGAAATGAAGGTGAGGCCGGAGAAGACTCCCACCAGGAGGGAAGGAAGGCTCAGTGTGTGGGGTTCATGCTTTGCTTCAACTGAGGAACTGCTTTTTGCGGAGGGGCAAATGTTAGAGGATATTTTGTTTTACGAGCTTCCCTGTGGAATTTTGGTTGTGGGAGAAAATGGAGGCAGGGAACACACTGACCCATATTACCTGCATTGGTAGACTCTGGTTTGGCTCAGGGGAGACTGACTTTTGGGGAAATCAGTGTGTTATGGGGTAGAAATGCAGATCTGAGGGATGTGAGGATTAGAAAAGGGAAGCACCACGGGCTCTGTTGAACCGGCACGGCATCTCCCATGGAGCCCAAAAGCTTCCAGTGCAATGTGGACCCTCTTCACCCAGCAAGAGGTTTGACTGATGGTTAAATCCTTTTGCGCCTAGGGACGGAGTTTGAATACACCGACTCAGAGAGTGAGATCAAGATCAGGAAGAAGTCGCCTTCAGGGCTGCTGCGGGGAAAGAAGGGGCCGCTGGAGGCAAGCAGCATCCCGGCAAACCAGGCCCCCAGCAGCCTCGACTCCGGATCTGGGAGTGCTGACAAGGCCAAGCTTGGGTCTGAGAAAGGCCGCAAGCTGAAGAAATTCAAGTCCCCCAAGGACTTGAGCTTTGAGTTTGGGCTGGAAGCCAGCGATGATGACCTGTGGAACCGGCGCCGGAGCGAGCGGATCTTCCTGCACGACGCCACCACGTCCTCGGCCATGCTGACCCCCGCCGCGCCTGCCAGCTCCACTCCTGTCTCCAAGTCTGGGCGCTGTGGCAAGGGGGCACCCATGAGCCCCAAAAAGGAGGGCAGCAAGGGGAAGGAGAGGAAGGAGCTAAGCAAGGTGAGGAGTGCGCTGGCAGAATTGGTGCGGGACCATTGGGAGTTGAGGGTGAGGGGAGGGCAATTAACTCCACTAGGGCAGAGGAGAGTTGAGTCCTGTCTCAGCAGTTGCCCCAGTGCCGTTTGGCTGCCCCTTGTCACCCCTGCCAGCCCCACGTACGCCCGGAGGAGCTGTCAGGCTTGGATCTGACTCGCAGGGAGTAAAAGCCCGTTGTGTTTGAACAGGGCAGGTTACTTGTGTCACCCTCCGTGTCCCAAATCCATCCTACTTGGATTGGCCAGAGTGGACAATCCTGCATTAAAATACCTGTGAAATCTCTCTCCTGCTCTCTGCATGACATTATCCGCTCGCTGAGCTGTGGCCCCCGTGCTGCCCTTTAGTGCTGTTCACCTTTTATATGGTGTCTTCTGAGGGCTGTCCCTGGCTGGCGACGGCAGTGGTCTCTGGGTTGCTGGCTCTTTATCTTGGCTGAAAGCTAAGCTTCCTTCAGCTCCAGTTCAGTTCATGGCGGCGTTATGGAGGAGCACTGATTGTGGGGAGAGTTAGACAAGTTAGTTTTGACATGAGGCCAGCTGGGATCTTCTTGGAGCTCTTTGGGGGAAGGTTTGATGGGCAGGAATTGCTCTCTAGGGTAAGGAAAAGATCTTCACAAAACGTGTGAAGCCTGAAAGCAGAGCTGGGAGATGTAGGACGTGGTGCGGTCAGTGAACTGACTGCTGGCTGAACGTCGTCCTACCTGTGCACAGCCTGCTTTGCTCCACCTTCCCCCTCTCCCTGGGCCCAGATCTTTGCCAATCATCTCTTTACTGATGGGAGTGTTTTCTTTTTATTTTTAGCAGCGGAAGAAGGGTAAAGAAACACCCTGCTGCTCCTCCTCCTCGTCCATGTCTCCTCCTGGCATCCCTAGCTCCCCATCTGATGTTCGTGTCAGCCTGGCAAATGCCCTGGGCTCCACCAAGAAGAGCAAAGCCAAGGTGAAAGCCAAGGAGGTGAAAAAAGAGGTGAGGGGCTGGTTCTAGTCTGGGTGAACTGGAGGGTGGCTGGCAGACCCCTGCTCTTTACCTGGACTTTTGCAGTGTGAGGGAGGGAAAAGAGACATGCAGGTTTTGCTGGGTGTGTTACAGACAAAATGTTGGTTTGGGAAGACTATCGGGTAGTACCTGCTGCTACCATCTGGCGTCCGTTTGCCTTCATCCCCCAATTTAATGAGCAGGCAGGATTTTCGCTAAGGCCGCCACGGGGTGGAGGGAGAGCCTTCATGGATAGCAAGGACCAAGGAGATGGTGATGGAGTTGCCTTGCTCAGCACTGGGCGAGCCAGGTCACAACTGGTTTCTGCTCCATTGCTGTAGCCTGTCTTCTCTCTCAACACACGTTACGGCATCTTCTCACATGATTTCTGAGTGTAATGCTTATGGGTCTATGTGTAACAGCAAGAAACGGATTGTGGGGCTTTGAGAAGAAATAGGAACAGTGCCTGCTGCGGGTTTAGTGAAGACAGGGTCTCAAGTACACTGTGCAGAGGGATGGTGAATGCAGAGCACAGCTACAGCTGTCTGCTCCACAGCATCTCTCCTAACCTCCAGGAGTGAGATGTGGCTAGGATGTGTGAAATAGCTTTTGGTCAGCTGTCAATGTTGCTTGGAGATAAACCCAAAAAACCAGAGGTCTTTGTTCAACCGAAAAGCAAGTTTGGGTACACCCACTTAACTCTCTGTGTGACTAACGTTGCTGAGGATGGAGACAAGTTTGTCCCAATATCCTCAGGTTCTTTGTTGCTCGAGGAAGGTGAGAAGGGATCAGACTGTTGCCTGTTGTCATCCAGCTGATGTGCTGCTTGCTCTCCTGCAGAACCGAGGGAAAGGAGGAGCTGTCAGCAAGCTCATGGAGAGCATGGCAGCAGAGGAGGATTTTGAACCCAACCAGGACAGCAGCTTCTCAGAGGATGAGAACATCCCACTGAGCATGCTGGTCGAGCGACCGCCCACACCAGGTAAAGGCAGGAGGGGCCGGGGGGCTAATTGTACAGGTGGCGGAGCTGCTCAAGTTTCCCAGGGCTGCTCAGAGGAGGACTGCGCTGCTTTCACACGTTCCTCATCCCAAGCCATGAGTCCTTGGGGTGGAAATACCACTTTTCCAGTCAATTTGGCTTGCCAAAAGCAAGCCTTTTCAGAGTGGCCCACTGTGACATCTAGGTGAAGCCCAGTCTCTGAGCTGCTCTCTTTTCATTTACTTGTATATTATTATTGCCAAGAGGGCAGAATTTTCTTCTGCCAGGAGCTAGCCAGAGAGAGAGTGCGCCCTTTCTGCAGAGGGCTTACTGGCCTTTTCCTCGGGGAGGGTGATGCTGGGAGTATGAGGTTTCCTTCTTCCCTTGCTGTCACTTTTTCATGCATGGTGCTCTCTAATCCCCATCTTGCTTCAACACCTCACAGCTCCCCGCTCCTGCATAATTGACAAGGATGAGCTGAAAGACGGTCTGCGTGTCCTCATTCCCATGGATGACAAGCTGCTATATGCCGGGCATGTCAAGACGGTACATTCACCAGACATGTGAGTTGAGGGGCTACCGTATCCACCTGGGCTCTGCGGGTGAATGGGGATGTAGCTGATGCAGGGATCGATCTGGGGGTTGTGTAGAGCTGGCTGGAGAGGGGCTGACAGGGTCTGGCAGGGAGGGAAGCAGAGTTCACTCTGGTTTATCAGCACTGAGGAAAACCCAGTTACGTCATTAAATACTCTCAAATAAACCGGTGGGTGGGCTCAGAGGGAGGTGTTAGCTGATCGGGGTGATGTCTTCCATGTGCCGTGTCTGACCAGGCCTTTGTGTTTCAGATACCGTGTGGTGGTGGAAGGCGAGAGGGGAAACCGTCCCCACATTTACTGCCTGGAGCAGCTCTTGCAGGAAGCGGTATGTGAGGCCAAAGGGCGCCTGTCCTTGGTGCATGAGCCCTGTTTTGGGGTGGAGGAGGCTAGCTGGAAGCCTCCTTCTCCTCCGGCTGGGGCTGCAGGGATGCCTTGGTACAGTCTCTGTGGCCAGTCTGGGCAGAGTTTCCCTTGGTGAGGGTCGCTGCCCTGTGGCTGAGCTCCCCCACTGGCCGTGGGCGCTAGGCCTGTATGCCAGCAGTAGTCGTCCTTCACACTGCCCTGTGAGCAGACAGGAGGCCATTTCCCAGCAGGGATACTGTCCCTTGAGTTCTTCAGAGCTGCTTTGCTGCGCGCCGAGTGTGGTGGGATGGTCTGTGCTGGTGCCAAGAACGTCAGTAATTGCCTTCCTCTTGCCCTGAGCAGATCATCGACGTGAAACCCCCTTCCGTGCGATTCCTGCCCGAGGGCACGAGGATTGCAGCCTACTGGAGCCAGCAGTACCGCTGCCTTTACCCAGGGACAGTTGTCCGAGGTAAGGCCACCCTGGCTGCTCTGCACTGTGAACCAGGGTTGTCTCAGTTTCCATGTGTCCTGAGGGATGTCAAGCTTGTCTGGGGAAGCCCTGAGGTCTGCTGTGAGTGTCCTGGAGGTCAGAGCCTGGCCCATTCAGTCATGATGCTGTTGTAGTAACATCCTGTTGGTCCAGGAGATGTGCTCTCGTAGGAAGAGGTCTGAGCAATTTAGGAGCTTAAAATACCAGGGAAATTCAACACGCTTCAAAAAGTCAGAATTAACTCCAGGCAGCAAAGATTCCTGAGGTTGCAGAGGATTCTAAATCACCTGCACACTCATAGCTTTGCCTCTGACATATCAACTCCCCCATCTGGTCCCATTAAGAAAACAGTGAAGAGCCCTGAACAATTCTGCCATGGCTGCTCTTGCTTTTGGGCTCTTAGTTGCGCTACGTGTGTATAAGGAAAGAATTACTTACGAGTTACAGACCAGTGATGCTGATGCAAGAAGAGAGGGTGGGAACACAGCTTATTTCTGTTGGAGAGACAGTGACAAGCAGCAGCTTGTGATTGCTGAGAGTAGTTACAAAATGCAGGTCAAAAAAAAAAAAAAGGTACTGCAGTGAAAACAGAGAAGTGAATTTCTGCAAGAATGGAGGGAAACAGGGGAAAGAGGTGGGAAGTCAAACTGGAACGGTTGTTATGTCCTGGAGCAGTGCTGCTGATTGCGAAATTTTACACTGGGTGGGCTGGTTTAATATTATCAGGGACTTTCTGTTGCAGAGCGAGCCTTCTGTGCTCTCCCTACACTGCCTAGGAAAGGTGGGGATGGGATGCTTTGGAGCTGGTGCAGGATCCCTGTCTTCCCCCACATCCCCACTTCCCTCACAAGGGGTTTGTACTCTGATGTTTGTCCCTAATCCCATCTTCTGCTCCCCCAACGCACAGGAGCCCTGGATCTGGAGGAAGATGGTGATCTCATCACAGTAGAGTTTGATGATGGGGACACAGGACGCATCCCACTGTCTCACATTCGGCTTCTCCCACCTGACTACAAGATCCAGTGTGAGTCTTGCTGTTCAGTTTTTTGCATGACACTTCCCCTTATGAAATGTAGGGAGTTTCAGGCCACCTGCCTCAGATTTTGGGACAAGTTCAGTTACAGACATGCAGAGCTGGGGTAGGATATAACCCACAGGGAAAAAGGCCCAGTCCCTATTGCAGAATTGGTAGGGATATGTTCCCTGTATTGCATCTCTGTTTTATGTGTTATTTGACTGCATTTGACCATCTCTTTCACCGATTCCAGGTGCTGAGCCTTCCCCAGCCCTTCTGGTGCCCAGCACCAAGCGCCGTAGCCGTAAATCCAGCAAAGACACTGGAGAAGGAAAAGAGGGAGCTACGCTGGGGTCAGAGGAGCCTGTGTCAAAGGGCAAAGGACGAGGGAGAAAGCCAAGCATCAAGGCAAAAGCTGGTAGGTTGTCACCACTGCCAGACCTGGAGTTGAGAGAGTCCTTGCACAGTTCTCCACCACTCTCCCCAAGTTAGAGCTGTTGCATGGGGCAAGATTTGGAGAGGAATGGATGTACTGCCTGAGTGCAGAGCATCCATACAACCGCTCGCTCTGCTGCGTCTACGGTTTGCAGGAGGCTGGCTCAGAAGCTGGCCTGCGCTGCGAGAGCCGCCTCCGGTCAGTCAGTGCTGCAGAGCAGTGTCCCTTTTTCAGCTGAGCATCTCAGCAGCCATCAGTCGGGCCAAAGATGCAAGAGATCTGGAGTTTGGTTCCCCTGCAGCTGAAGCAGCATCACTGGGCATTGCCCATCGGCTGCTCACAGGCGCTGGCATCAGGCCAGGCCGCTCAGTAAGGCTGCTCAGTGAGCAGTGAGGACCTCTGCCTCTTTGGGGATACCTAAGCAGTCAGGAACGAGCCACCCTTGGCCAGAGACGAGTCAGCATTGGTGTCTGGTTATGTCTGAGCTAATAGCGCCCATTTGGATGGATACCATCATGCCTTTGCGTTTCTTCCCCTCTGCAGAAGAGGCCGCCTTGCCAGAAGAAAAGGATCAGGTTGAGTCTTCACCTGTTACCTCTTCAGTCCCAGAGAAGCCAGCCTGCTTGGGCAAGACAAGCATGAAGGGGTCGCGAAAATCGCAACCGCTGCCGCCTGGAGGCTCTCCTGCCCCTACGGAGGAAAAGCGGTCAAAAGCCAGCAAAATTAAGATCTCCACTAAGCTGCATAGCCCCCCGCAGCCCACTTACCAGCCTACTGTGTTTGGCAGCATCCTCGGCACGGAGCCCTACAGCGACCTCCCGGGGACACTGGCGGCCTTCGGCTCCAGCGATGCTTCGGCGTCGAAAGCCAAGGCCAAGAAAGGGCGGCCCACAGAAGAGACGCAGGAGTTTGGCAGCATGGTCAAGGCTCAGAGGAAGCATGACAACGAAATCCTGATCAAGCTGGACCATGAGGGTGTGATGTCTCCAAAGACAAAGAAGATGAAGGAGGCGATGAGGATGCTGGAGGACTCAAACCTGGCCAGTCGCAGAGATGGCAAGAGTCTCTTGGGGCTGGGCTATTCCCCTGCAGTGGGTGCGGAGGGCAAGCAGAAATCTTCCCGAGCCAAAGCAGCTGAGAGTGACCCTTCCCCTGCCAGCTTCGGAGGAAAGTTTGATGGCTCAGCAGAGAGCCTCGCTGCTTCAAAGGACCAGGAAGAAAAGGCAGCAGCTCCAGCAGCCGTGGAGGAGTCTGAGAGCAACAGCAGCGACAGCAGCTCGGAGTCAGAGGGAGAAGAGGAGGCTGAGAAGAACCGAGGGGAAGCCCAGGACAGCAGCTCAGCCAGCTCGAGAGCATCCACCCCTCTTTCTTCCTCCAACTCCTCCTCCTCTTCCTCTTCTAGCAGCAGCTCCTCTTCATCCTCCTCCTCTTCTTCTTCCTCAGCCTCATCAACCTCTTCTTCATCGAGCTCCAGCTCTTCTTCCTCCTCCACTACAGATGAAGACTCCTCCTGTAGCTCTGATGATGAAGTAGCTGAGGCCCAGCCAAGTTCCTCGGTGCAGCAAACCCTCCCACCCAAGCAAACCAAGCAGGCAGGGAAATCCCGTGCGTCCTCCCACCCCCAGAGCCAGAAACAGCCGGCGCAGCAGACGGTGCAACAGCCGGCACCACAGCAGAGTGGCAACAAGAGCAGGCCCAAAAAGCGTGAGGGCATCCACCTGCCTACCACCAAGGAGCTGGCCAAGCGCCAGCGACTGCCGTCGGTGGAGAACAGGCCCAAGATTGCTGCTTTCCTCCCCGCACGCCAGCTGTGGAAGTGGTTTGGGAAACCCACACAGGTAAACGGAGCCCCTCCCACTGGTCCATAGTTCTCTGCGCTGGCGTTTGCCTTGTGCCGCCACTTACCCATGCCCTTTCCCTTCTCCTGGGATGGTGAAACGCCTCTGGCATGGTGTGTCCCTGGCCAAGGTCTCCATTTTGCAAGGAGGTTGGGGTTAGCCTTCACTGTGTCTAGGGGAGCCATCCTGCATGGTGTGTCCCTCTGCCCTGTTCCCTGTGGGAATGCCTGTGGACACTGACACTGAAGGGTGGGATGCGAGACAGGGCAAGGAGTGGTTGGTGGGGGAAGCCTGGGCAATCCCTGGCTGCTCATTGGCGTGATCCTCTCTTGGCAGAGACGAGGAATGAAAGGGAAGGCCAGGAAGCTCTTCTACAAGGCCATTGTCCGGGGCAAGGAGATCATTCGCATCGGAGACTGTGCGGTCTTCCTCTCAGCCGGCCGCCCCAACCTGCCCTACATTGGCCGGATCCAGAGCATGTGGGAGTCCTGGGGGAATAACATGGTGGTCCGAGTCAAATGGTTTTATCACCCGGAAGAAACCAACCCTGGGAAGAAACTCAACGAAGGCAAGGTAGGCTGGTCTCCTTCGTCTAGCGGGCTGCAAAGCTGCTTGTTCTCTTTTGTTTCCAAGGATGAGGAAAACACCCGTGGCCCAGTTTGTTACTGGTACCGTAATGGGGGTGGCCATGTTGTGGGGGCTGCCTGTGGTGTGAGCAGGGGAAGGGTGGGTTTTATTGTACTAGGACATAAAGGCTTTTGTGTCGGTCCAAAAAGAGTGTCAAGAACCAGATCGAGTCTTTTTACAGAGTAAGAACGACTGCCCTGGTGCTCAGAAACACTGGATTTTGCACATATGTGCAGTGTGGTTTGCAGTAGGCTCTTAGTATTTATTACCCAGTGGCTGTGGACAGGGATTGAGGTTGTAAAGGCACGTGTGGTGGGCAGGAGGTGAAAGCATGGAAAAACAACTAACTCCCCTGCTTTTCATTTCTGTTTTCTCTCTTCCTCTTGGGCACAGCGCTGGGATCAGAAATCGGGCAGGAGTCTGTCCACAGCTTTGCAGGCATCCAACCAGAGGAAGGACTTTATGGAGGTTGGTGAGGTTGGGGGAGGGCTGAGAGGGGATGCTGGGGATGCCATAACAAATGCTGCTGGGGAAATGCCCCCCCAGCTTCTCTGGCCCTTGCTTTTTGCCTCTCAGTCCTCAGTGCCGTGGACTTCGGATGGTTGTTTCTGGGAGGGTGGGAGTAGCTGCAAGGTGCTGGGTGCTGGGAGGAACGGAGAGCTGGTATCCAGCACCTATCTTTGCATTTGCATCCTTGAAGTGAGGAAGACAAACTCCCAGCCTCCCTATTTCCCTGTCCGTGCACTCGGCAGCTGCGGCGTTTCCATCCGTGGGAGCTCAGTGAGAGCGAGGGCTTGGGTTTAGTGCGCTGGGCGGATTGTGTCCACGCTGCCCGTGGGCCCGTGCAGATTCCCAGTGTCCCTCCCCTGGGCTGGCAGTGGGGATGAGTGGGGAGTTCTGCCTGAGGGTGAGCACAAGCCCCGGCCAGTTGTGGTGGAAGTTTTTCCTGCCTATTGAAGATGATGCTGTAAATGTTGTGAGATCTAATTGCTCCTTTTCTCTCCATCTCCCTCCTCCATTCCTGTAATGCAGCGAGCCCTCTACCAGTCCTCTCACGTGGATGAAAACGATGTCCAGACCATCTCACACAAGTGTCTTGTTGTTGGTCTGGATCAATATGAGCAGATGCTAAAGACGAAGAAATACCAAGACAGTGAGGACCTCTACTACCTTGCAGGGACCTATGAGCCCACTACGGGCATGATCTTCAACACCGACGGGGTCCCTGTCATCTGCTGACCGCCCAGGGGACACGTGCCACCCCCTGGGAAGGGACGGGACAAACCTGAGGACGTGCCTGTTCAGACGACATGATTGTTTCTTTCAATGCTCATCACTTCTGTGTCACACTACAGACAGGAGAGCGCGAGAGACACGAGGAGGAAGGAGAGGGCTGAAGAACGGGGTTGGGGAAGCAGTTACAGGACTTGAGGAAGATGCTGTTGGGGGGCGGTGGGAGTGGTGCTTGAACCCCAAGGCTCTTCTGGAAGTGGCTTTAAGTAAGGTGACGCTTGACCACTTCTCCCTTCCTCCTTTTGGTCCAGGAAAGCACATGGGTCTCGTGATCATTTCACCAGCGGGACCCCCCGGCAGGAGGGATCCCTTTTGTGTCATTTGCCCCCATCAGTAACTCAGAAGTCGCGTGTATGTGGAAGGACACCCATTAGCCTTCTGCATACGCTCCTCTCCGTCCTGATATTCCCTTTCCTGCTTAGTTTCGCATGACCCTTTAGGAAGGACAGGGTGAAAGAGAAAGGAGATGAGTCTCTCTCAGCGCCTCGTCTCGATCCTCTCGGCGCCTTTTTGTGGTTCCCTTTCCCTGGAGGCACCTGGCCGGCAGTGTGGAGCACGAAGGGACAGAGCTGGCACCGGCACGGAGATGGCGGAAGAGGTGCCTCTGGGCTGGGAAGAGCTGCGTGGAAGACGAGCCAACATCCGGTCTGGGATGCTGCCTTCCCACTGCCTCGAACAAACAGTCTGAACCCACTTCCCCCATCCCTCTGCATCCCTCCTGCCCTGGAAGGGCGCTGGAGGGAGCAGGCGCATGGCCAGGGGGTGACACTTGGCGAACAAAGAGCTCGTCCTGGAGTGTGCAGTGAAGGGGAGCAGGAAATGACTGGGAAAAGCTGCTGCTGGGTACCTGGAGCAGGAGACCACAGGCCATTGGATTTTGGCATCCCTCTCCCAGCTTTATCCTCCATGCCTTGCCTGAGCGGAGATGCGGAGCTGCTGGGAACTGGGAACCCCTTGCCCCTCATTTGCAGGGAATGGGGATAGAGTGTGAAGCCCGGCCGTGCCTGCCTGCGGCGTCTCCACGGCCAGAGCCCCGCTGCCACCTCGGGCTCGGGGAGGCGACCGCTCAGCTTGCTCCGTCCAGCCGGCCAACCTCCCAACGGCTCCCGGGGAGCCGCCACCATCGCCTTCTCCCTCCCTCTGCGGAGCTGACCCACCGTCTCGCTCCCACAGGGCACACGCCGGACCCGTGGCATCACCGCTGCCGCACCAGAGTTGCACCCAGCTGGAGGGGACACCGGAGGAGAACCACGCAACATCCTTGCACTTAAAACAAAACAGAAAAAAAACTCCAAGAGACGCACTGATCTTTGCAACTACCGACTCGCACTACAGATTGCTAGGACGCGGAGCGGGGCCCGGCTCGGCCGGCAGTGACGGCCCAGGCTCCGGTGGGGAGATGCTCGAGACAAGGACAGATTGGAAACTATCCGCCCTGGTACCGGCTGCGTACCGGAGACTGGAGGCCGGGGCTCAGGGGAGAGGGACGCCCCTGCGGAGTTCCCCCTCGTCCTTTAAAGGAACCACATGGTGCTGAGCTCGTACCATCTCCACCCCGGGCCACCGGCGCCTCGGCACCGCGGATAGTGACGGTTCTAGCCTGTACAGTTTTAATGTACCAAAAGACTCTTTAGCCCTCCTGTATTATAAGTCTTTAAATGGATTCAACTTTTTAATTATAAATATAAATATAAATATATATATATAAATATAAACTTTTTAAAACTGTGAAAAAAATTATGAAATTATAAAAAAAAAAGAAAAAAACAACGACAGAAATGAACACAGTCTGACGTTTAGAATATTATTTTTTATTTCCTGTTGGATTGTGATTGTAAATGATCTGGGAACAGGCACACCCCCCACGCTCAAAGTGTACTGTACTTCTAGAAGCAAATTGTGTGAGCATATTTTAAAGAGCGAGAGAGAGAGCGCGCGAGAGAGATTTTATGCTAATGTTAAATAGAAAGCACTTAATACCCACTGCCTTCTATGGAACACAAGGATATTTCAGACAATCGAGAGGAAAGGAGAGCCAGGTTTTTGTCTTTTTTTTTTTGTTTTGTTTTGTTTATGTTTTGTTTAAAACAATTTTTTTGGCATTCTGTTTGTTGGAGAACTCCGTGTGATCTTTTTTCATAAAAAAAAAAAAAAAAAATTAATTGAAAAAAAGCAACCCAACGAAGCATCTTTCTTTGTCTCGCTTGTCCTAACTGCGGGGTTTTTCTCCCCTTGGTGGCAACGGTCGCTTTTTGGCTCAGCCCCTGACGCGTGTTCGGGGAGAGACCCAAGCCAGGCGCCGCGCGGCTCTTTGGGGAGCCCCCGGTCCCCCTGCGGGGTGGCACCCACGGGCGGGATGGGACCCTGGAGCGCAGGGAGGTCCCTGCTCACGGGGGGGGGCCCGTGGGGCAGGAGGCGCGAGCTCTTCCCCTGCAGCCACGGTGACTCCCCTACCCCGAGCCTTCCGGGGGCGATGCCTTGAGGATGAAGCCGCTGCCTTGTCCCTTTCTGGCGGGAGCTGGGCGCCAGCCAGCCGGGGGCTTGGCAGGGCGAGACCCTCCGGCGCTGGTGGGGCTGGGTCGGGGGGGGGGGGGGGGGCC
>VZTL01063784.1:15641-36878 GCA_013400535.1 Scopus umbretta
ACGCCAAGCCGGGCCCTCGCTGCATCCTGCTCCCATCGCCTCCAGCCCTTGGGCTTCGCTTCCCTGGGAGGTGGCACCCCCCGCCTCCTGGCACAATGAGGTGCAGCCGGTCCCAGAAGGCAGCAACCTCTGGTGTGGGCACCTTCTCCAGATGGTTTCTGCTCTGCTCAGCCCCTTCCCTCGCCGGCTCGCTGCCCGCAAAGGTGTTGCTCTTCAGCAGCGGTTCGCAGGCTGGCAGGGGTTCGATGGGACCTGGTGACAAATCCAGCTGCCCCAGGTGACAGAGGGAACCCTAAAGATGGGGAGCAGCACAAGGGACACCCCGAAACCCCACAGGACAGGCAGCAGGCATCACCCGGTGTGCATTTGCCAGCTCAGCCTGTTACCAGCAGCCGAGTGCCTGCAGTGCCAGGGTTGTGCCAGTGGCACGGCTAACGACCAGGGCGGGGGGGGAGGGGGCAAAAAAAGGCACAGCCGAAAAAACCAAAGGTTTTTTGTTGGTTTTTTTTTCCCAGTCAGCAGAAGTAAATTGGGTCTTTCACACAGCGATTGGTGTATTCGGGGAGGGATCGTGATTTCAAGCCGTTCTTGGTGAAAACCCGCAGCACCACCAATGAAAGCCAAGACCCACCTTTCCAGAGCCACCAGGGCCTGAAGGAGTGTTTCCTTCCTCTCTTGCTCCTCTTCCTCACCAGCCCTCCATCACCCTCCTCCCCGTGCTGGTCCTATTCCCTTTGGGATTTGGCAGTACTTTCTTCCTCCTGGCAATGGCTTGGCTCAAACAGGAGAAGACCTCCCTCTCCCCACCAGAGAGCTGCACATGGCTGATGGGGAGCCCCTGAAAAGCAACAGGACCATCCCCTGGGGTGGGGGGAATGTCACTCCAAGAAGTGGCCCTGGCTGGGCAGCACGGGCCGTTTTGGGATGTCACGGCCCCATGCCAACAGGATGCCTGTCCCTGTCCGCCCTGGGGCAGCTTTCCGGCTCGTGGTTCCCTCCCCAGGGAGGGACATGGGCTAAGCAGGGCGGTGGGGACCATGCTGGGGAGCAGGTCCCATCTTGTCCCCGTCGCCCTGCCCCGGAGCTCAGTACCCTGACGTAAAGGAGCCGTTGGAGGTTTCAGTGTAGAAACAGGTACTGTGGGACATACTGGTGAGGCTGTAGGCAAAGTACGCCACGGCCGAGCCCAGCGTTAAGCCCGTCATGTAGGACACGGTCATGGTGTTCCCTGCGGGAAGGAACACGGGGTGTCAGGGCACTCTGGCCACCCTGCATGGGATCCCCAGGAGGGCTTGGTCCTACCTGCCAGCTCCCGCTGCTCAGGGCTCACTTTCCCAGCAGCCAGGATCATGGGGACGCTGCCGAAGTAGCCATTGGTGATGCCCATGAGGAGAGAGAAGATGCAGGGCCAGGCAGGGTGGCCGAAGGTGGGCCTCCCGTTGGGGTAGACACACATGATGAAGAGGGGGATGAAGACCACACGGAGGCAGGAATAGATGAGGAGGTGGGTCCCTCTCCAGTCGTAGGGCAGGGCAGCCAGGATCTGCAGTGAAGGGCAGAGACCACGCTGTGGGGACCGAGGAGGCTGGGGAGGGCAACGTGGTGCCCAAAATGGGGCAGCAAGGAGAAGATGAGGTGGTGGCAAGACCATCTGCTGCAGGAGCCCAACCTCAGCCATGCTGGTGAGCAACCTCACACTAGTTAGATTACCCATGGGGTGGAGATGACCCTTGGTGGAGCCAAGCAGCTTTGAAAGAGGACACAAAAAGAAGGCACGATGGGAGGCATGCATCCACCCCACTGCGTTGGAGTTGGCCTCTCTCCTACCTTGCCGACGAAGTCGGAGAGGTTGAAGATGGCCATGATGAGGATGGGGAGCCATTCCCCCAGCGTGCAGTTGTGGATCTCTGACTCCAGCCCAGGAAAGAGGCACAGCGTGATGAAGTAGGTCATGGCGATGGAGAGCATGTAGGCCCAGATGAGCCGGGACACGACGTAGCGGTGGAGCAGCATGTCTGGCAGATAGAGGTAGCAAGGCTCAGCCAAAACTCACAGCTCTACCCTTGCAGAGCCTGAAAGTCTTGCCTGCACCCCAACAGTGGCTTTCAAAGACGTGACTGCCCTGTGTTTTTGGGTGCGTTGAGAAGGGATGACCCTTCCCCAAAGCCCTAGGCCACTGATCGCTCCTTCTGCCCCACAAAATGCTGCAAAATGGACTTGCCCCCTCCCCTGAGCCCACAACCCACCTCTGAAGCTGGGCCAGCTCCTCTTGATTTTGGGCCGAGGGACGTCAAAGCGCATGTAGGTGCCGCTGCCAGCCAGCTCAGCTTCAGGGCCTGGGCTACCCTGGGGGGAGCTCGGCTGCCCCTGCGGCTGGTTCTCCTGTGTGGGGGAGAGAAGGGACACCAGTGCTGAGCTCCAGTGGGGAGAGGAACCCCAGGGGGCATCAAGAAAACCAGCCCTCGGCTTACGAATCGGATGCCCTCGGCAGTCACATCATGGTGGACGCGGTAGCCCGTCCCATGGTCACCAGTCCCCCGGGGCTCGGGGAGACCCTTGCAGGAGCAGGCTGTGTAGTAGCGGACGAAGCGGGTGCGCTTCACCAGGAGATGGAGGATGAAGCACGTCAGCTCCATGCCGATGGAGATGAAGAAGAAGATGACCGTGTTCTCCTTCTCGTCTGACAGCAGCAGCTTGGTGAAGATGCGGCTGAGTGAGATGATGACCCCGGCGGTGCCTGGTGGCACGGGAGAGCTATTGGCACCAGGTCCTGCTGAGCCCCATGGCTGGGGGACCCTCAGCAGCCCCCCACCATAGGGAGGTGATGCCTCCAGGTGAGAAGTAGCTAGAAGCAGTGATCTTGGGGGGGGCAGTGGAGCCAGCTCCTGGCAGACACCCCCACCCCCAGCTTGACGTGGCAGTGCAGTGGGTCTCGCTGGTGATTTACAAACCATTAAACACCCTGGCTTGCTGGAGAGCACCCTGGGGGGTGTCCCTGATCTGCTGGCAACTCTCCAGGGCCATGGGAGACAGCTGAGGAGGGTCCCCCCCCCCACCTCTGTGTGAGCCCGCACAGTCGAACGCGGATGCAGACGCAGGTACTTACTCTCCCCCGTCATCACTCCCTGCGTGTAGCGCTTGGGCAGCAGCCCCGTGTAGCCGTAGAAGCTGGATTGCTGCACTTCAGGAGAGATGCGCCGAGGGGAGAAGGAGGGATTATTGCTGCAGCCGAAATGCCGGGTAAGGGGAAGAAACCCCGGTGGGGGCCCACGTGCCATGCTGCCCAGGAGCTGCACCCTTCCTGAACAGCCGATGCAGTTGCTCGAAGCCTTCTTGTCCCAAAAATGGGGGAGATTTTTGCCCTCCCTGGATGCCCCACCATGGCTGTTCCCACCAAGAGTGGCCGCCGTGCGCAGGGGCTTGGGAAGCCACCATAGAAGCCCAAATGGCAAAGCCATCGTGGTGTTGGGACTGATGCAGGGTTTGGTGCTGGTGACCCCATCCAGTCCCGCAGTGCCTGGACAGAGGCCAGAGCAGGGATGTGAGGGTCAGCTTATCGGGATCAGAGCAAGACGTTGTCCCAGGTGACCACGGCTCTTGGGGATGCAGATGTTTTCCCACCCCTATCTGAAGGGTTGTGCCTGCCCCAGCACCAGCCACTGTCCGGCTTACCTGTGCAGCCAAAGGCCACCACCCCAACGGCGACCAGGTTGATGGCATAGGCTTGCCTGCGGGTGAAGAGCTCCAACCAGACATCGCAGATGCTGACAAAGAGCAGGGGCCCCAGGGCAAAGAGGTAGCCTGCAGGTGGGAGATGGAGGCAGGTGGTGGGGGGCAACGTGGGGCTGGTGCTGCCGGGGGCTGTGGGGACCCCCACTCACCCACAGAGATCCGGGTGTGCAAGCTCAGCAGCTCAACCAGCGCATTGTTGAGGATGACGGCCACCAAGGCCACCAGGATGTAGGTGAGGCTCATGTCGAAGACGATGGAGGTCCCTGTGGAGAGGCAGGTGATGGGCGGTGGTGGGTGTCCGGCTCCCCTGGGAGCGGGGCTGAGCTCTCCCCAGGTTTAGGGTGGCTGGGAATTGCTGCAGCTGCTGGAGACCTACCTGGGTATTTATGGTGCAGGTAGTCCACATCAGTGATGAAGCTGTTGTATGGCAGAAGAAATCCCACCCCAGCCAGCAGCATGGCAAAGTAAATCCCATGGTATCGATCCTGGGGCTCAGGATCCTCAGAAACTGCCCCAAAAGGGGAAAGAAAAAGAAGAAAGATGTGACAGTGGCACTGCTGCACCCGTGGGACCTCCAGCAGACCCCATCTGTGGGGCGACGAATGGTGCTTCCACATCCTTTATGGCAAACGAGGAGGGTACCCACAGCAAGCAGCCCAGCACCCCACAGCTTGCACGAATAAGTGGCCCCAGCCCTGAGAAACCCCTAAATAAAGGCATTTCAGCGGGAGACGCAGGAGGTAGGAAAACACCCGGGCTTTGGGGCTGATGAGTTTTAATAGCAGCCAAATAACCTGAGAGCCAGGCAGTGCAGGTAACAGCCAAAGCCAAGGCGCAGGAGGGGTTGGAGGGGTGTGCAGGTGGACAGGGATGTCCCCGGAACGTGGAGCAGGGCTGGGGTAAATCCCAGGGGCACCCCTGAGCCCCGTATGGGAAAGGGTGAAGCTGCAGGCTGGGGGTGAGCCAGGCAGGAGAGCCAGGGCATGAACCCTCAGGTCCTTGCCAACCTGCAGAGACCGCTGCCATGGGATGCTGTGCATCTCACATAGGTACAAACAGATCCAGATAAAGGTGTTAGGTGATTTTATGGCATTTCAGGCCATTTGTGGCTATTAAACCCATCCCAGGAAGTTCCTAAATGGGTGGGAAACCAGCAGGAAACCCAGCTCCCGGCTGCGGGCTGGGGCCGTGCCTGCCCTCACCCGGCTCCATGAAGGTGAGCACGGCCTTGGCCTGGCTGCCCCTCTGCAGCTCGTCCTCTTCCAGCTGGTAGCTGTCGAAGCTGAAGCTCATCACCACGTTGCCCTCCGGTGTCCCCGCCGGGCTCAGCTCCTTGAGGCGCTCGGCTCCCACCGAGCCCATCCTGGCCGACCTGGGAGGGAGAGCGGTGACACCCCAGGGGCACAGCTCCTGTGTCCCCCTCGGGATCGTCCCCCGGGTGATGCCAGAAGTCTGCAAGGGATGGATGGCACGTGGCTGGCCCTGAGCTTTTGTCACCCCACTGTACCGCTGCGGCTCCTATGTTTTTTCCACCTGGAAAGAGGCTTTCCTCAGCAAAGTGGGGTGCCTCGATGCA
The DNA here is from genome assembly GCA_013400535.1 of Scopus umbretta. NCBI lineage: Eukaryota > Metazoa > Chordata > Aves > Pelecaniformes > Scopidae > Scopus > Scopus umbretta. The sequence goes on from VZTL01063784.1 coordinate 20,950, forward strand.
CTGGGCAGGAGTTTGGATTCGCGGTGGTGAGTGGTGGTCAGGGGGGCCATGCAAGCCTCCCCCAAGGCACAGCACTCGCCCCAGGCCAGCTTAACACCTCACCGCGATGCTACCAACGCCAAAGGCCACTGCGCTTTCCAAAAGCAATTAGGGAAATTAATGGATGAAAACCACTCACGGAGAGCGGCTGCCGGGGAAGATCCCGGCTGCCTCGGGAAGCCCTTGCTCTCTGCAGGCAGCACACGCTTACTCTGGTTTATGCCCTTTTTCAGCATCTCTGCTGCCCGGGGCTGGGGCAGAGCCACCGGCCTGGACAGACACACTCCTGCAGCCTTTTCAGGGGGAAGATGGGATGCGACCCGGCTTTTAAGGTGTTTTGGATCTGCTTCTCCGAGGGGTCACGGCACACAGCAGGGAGATGCTCAGAGAGACCCCAGCAGCACGCCTGAGAGGGTCCGCACCACATGCATCCCAAAATGAGCTCCTGAAACACCTGGCATCCTCCAGCGACCCTACCAGAGCCACCCAAAACATGATTCAGCCCTCTGGGGCCATCCCAGCCCAGGCCCTGGGGAGCAGCCCGGGGGGCCGCTCTGTATTACCGGTGCCAGTCGCTAGATGCCAGCCTGCCTCCGCGCCCGCTGCCCGCGGACCACCCAGCCCGCCGGGGGGGACACGACAAAAATCTCCTCCAAGGAAGCAGGTTGAGGCAGGCAAGGGAAGAAAAATCAATTACAGTGATTTCTCTGGTCTCCCTTGCCAGACGCGGCTTTTGCAGGAGCAGAGAGGTTTTTCCAGCATCTCCCCGGCTGCCAGGATGGGTTGGATGCTGGGGGGCCCCGAGGCGCCTGGCAAACGTGGTGCCCACGGGCCCTGCGAGCGCAATCCTAGAGCCTAAAATGCATCTGCTCGCTGCAGGGGCTGGTGGCACAGAGCAGTGCTGCCGCGGCCCGAGGCCGTGCGGAGGCCTGGACGGGGCCAGGCTGGGGTCCCCACCCTGCGTCACACCAGGGTGGGCCCCAGGCCCCCCCATCCTGGGGAGCACCGTGGGCAGGACAGCCCAGCACGGCCCGTTTCGGCTGAGGACACCGCTCCATCCCCATTGCTCGCGGAGGAGCTGGCTGTGATCCCCGCCACCGAGCACCCTCCTGTGCCAAATGCTACCCCAGCAATAAAACCCAATGGGAAGCATCTCCTGGGATGCAGGGAAAGCCTGTTGCAGGGTTTTTCCATAGCAGAGATCCCAGCTGGCGAATGCGCTGGCTGGAAACGCCCCGTTACCTACTGTGGCCCAAACTTCGCGACGCCGCGGGGCCGGGAGCAGAGTGGGCTGCGCTGCACGGCCACGGGGCTGGACCAGCCCTCCAGCACCCATCCGTCTCGCCTGCTCCGAGCATCCCTGTGCCTCCGTAAATCAGGTTTTCCTCTCCCTTTGCATCCCCACCCATCTACACGGGAGGGGATCGGGCCTTGCTGCTGCTCCGGCCGCAGGGTGGGAAGGGAGGGGGTCCCCCGTCACGCCAGGGGTGGGGGGGTCTCACCCCGGGACAGGGCACCCACAGGGCCGGGGCAGAGCAGGGGACCCCAGCCCCAGTGCACCCCGTGTTGGGGGGATCCCCGGGCACCGCAAACCCGCCCCAGCAGGGCAGAGAAGCGATTTTTGCTCCGGCGAACAGGTCCCCCGGCATCTCGCCAGCAGCGAAGTTGCATTCAATGGAGGGGGGAATTCGATCATCCCCCCCCTCGTCCTCGGGCTGAAGGAGAAGCTCCGCGCTGGAGGCAGCGGGGAGGAAACCCGGGGGATGGATGCCCGGGACCCGNAGCGCCGGGGAGGGAGCCCCGGGGTGGCGGTTTAGGGCAGGGCTCCCGCAGGGCCGGGGTCCCGGCCCCGCCTGCAAAGGGCTTCGGCCGAAGAGGGGCCGGCAGGGTCGGCGTGAGCTGTCCCGTGGGGGTGGACGGAGGGATGGACAGATCGGACGGACGGGTGGGTGGATGGACGGACAGAAGGGGGGAGGGATGGACAGGAGGACGGATGGATAGGTGGACAGGCGGAAGAACAGATGGATGGATGGAAGGATGGATGGATGGAAGGAAGGAGGGATGGAAGGATGGATGGATGGATGGATGGACAGAAGAATAGATGGATGGACGGAAGGATGGATGGATGGGCAGAAGGATGGACGGACAGACGGAAGAATAGATGGATGGACAGAAGGATGGATGGAAAGATGGATGGTGGACGGACAGACAGAAGAATAGATGGATGGACAGAAGGATGGATGGATGGATGGACAGACAGAAGAATAGATGGGTGGATGGACGGGTGGGTGGATGGATTGCAGCTCTGGCTAGCAGAGTGCAGCAATGCCCTCAGTGTTTTGGGGAAGCAAGTGGGTAACGCTCCCCAGCGTAACCAGGGGGTGGAAGCAGAGACGGAAGGCAACCGACAGCGTGGGGTGGGGGGGACATCCGTCCAAGGGGAGGATGCGTGTCCCCGAGGAGGGTGCTCCGAGCAGGGACACCGCGGGTGTCCCCAGCCCTCCCAGGCTGGGCGAGCCGGCCAAGGCTGCGGGCCGCATCGCGGCGATTTGATGCTATCGGCTTTTCTTGCAGGAGCAGCGAGAGGTGGGCTGGTGGGGGGACAGCAGGCGCCCTCTCCCCCCGAGCCGGGTGAGAGCCCTGGGGCACCAGCCCTTGCTGGGCTCTTCCCACCCGGAGCGTGGGAGGACGGCGGCAGCGGGAAGGAGGAGAGGTACCGTCCCCGCTCACACGCCGTGGCTGCAAGGCGCCGGGCTGTGAATTACAATCTTCTCGCTGTCAATAAATGCTGCGTTGTATAAATCAGCGCGCGGGGCCAGTGGGATGCGCTGCTGCCGCTCACGCCAGAGGAAATTACAGACAAAACCGGCTGCGTCTCCTCCACCGCCCTTCTGCCGGGAGCAAGGCTGAGCAAAGGGGCTCCCGCAAATTCAGCGCAGGGAGGAAAACAGGCCAGGTGGAAATTTCCATCTTTTCTCCTTGGCTGAAATAGCCGGAGTTTGGCTCAGAGCAAACCAGACCGCTGTGCTGAGCTCTGCCCAGAGCCAGCGGCTCAGCTTTCCCCGCTCCGCCCCCGGCTGAGCACCTGCAAAGCTCAGCGCACTAGTACAAGGGGGGATTTTTGGGGGCTGCTTGTTCTGGCTGGGTTTGTTCAGCTCTAATTTGATAGTGGCAGGTTTACAAGAAGACATCATCAAATCTCAGAGCACCTCACCCCTCTTGGGGTATATCCCCTTGCCCTGCACCAGACCCCATCACCGCCTGCCAAGTACCTTGGAAATTTAAGGAAAAGGGGGTGACTGTGCTGGGGGTTCCCCGGGTGTGCCTGCTGCTGGTTGGCACCCAGACGGTGTGAGTGCTCTACAAAAAGAGCAGGCTGAGCTGAAGCATATGTGTGCTCGCCTTTTCATGGCTTGGCACTCGCCAGGCAGCGTTACTCGCTGCCTTTCGCAGGGATTCTCCCCGGAAGCTGGTTCTCCCCATCCCGAAGCCGCAGGTACGGAACCCGTGGGGATCCTGTGAAAGCAACCGAGCTCAGGAGAGCATCTCGGCTCCCAAATGCACTTGGTGCTCCCCGAGCCGCGGGGAGATGCTGCGACCGAACGCCTTGTGGCGAATAACAAGCCCCTGACTTTTAGCGCCCTGTCTCAAATCACACAGCCTCTTGATCCCCGTTTTGGGGGACAAGGCCGTTCCCTTGCTGCTATTTCTGCTGTGGGTGCAACGGGGCTGTGCTGGGGCAAAGAAACCGATGCGGCTTGGAGGGCTATGGGGGACCACGGGGAGACGAATCCATCAGCGTGAACTTCTCCGAGTGCTTTCTCGCCACCCTCCCCATCCCCAAGGGCAGCGTTAGACCCAGACGACACCGTCCGCCCTCCCAAAGTGCCCAAGGTGCCTGCCATGAGCTCAGCTCTCCCCGAGTTTTGCTGGGCTCTTCAATTTTTTAAGCTGGCCCTGAATAATTCAGCTTTGATGTAGCTGGCTTGAGGTTGGTGAGCTCGGATGCTCCTTGGGTTTCTGCTCGACCCACTTTAACAGCCAGGAAAACCTGCCAGGCATGATGCTCCGAGTGCGGCAGGGCGAAGCTGGCCCGGACACCCTGGTTCCTACGGCAGGAGGGACATCTCGCACCCACAGCCCCATCCCGGGGTCCTCCCCCTGCACCCTCACATCCAGCAACATGGACCACAGAGCATCCCTCACCCAAACCACAGCTTTTGAGAGGTATTTTTGCCTTCTTGCTTTTTCCTGCCTTTCCCTGCTGGCCCGTGGCTCCCGGCACGAGTGAGCGCACCCCGGCAGCGTTTGCCGGATTACGAGGAGGGATTTGCTCGGCTCGGTGAACAAGGTAACACCCTGCGGCTGCCTCGCCACGGCTCCTTGCTATTCCGAGCCTCACCTCGCTGTCCTGGAGCCTGGTCGAACCCTGATTAATCGCACCGGGTGGAACACGACGCTGCTGATTCTTTTGTCCCAGAGACGTCAGACGAGGATGGTCTCCAGAAATCCTCTGTGTTGCATTTTTTTCTTGCCCTTCCAGCGGAGTGAGGTTTTTTTAATCATTGCTTTTGCAGAGGTGAGAGGAAGGAGACACCTTTTAGGTGCCTGCATCCCACTGCACCCCCAAAACCCACAGCTTTACACCCTTGGGGACTGCGGGAAGCAGCTGTCCCTGCTGTCCCCATCCCTGGGAGCACAGCCACGAGCTGTCCCTTGGTTAAGGAGCGGCAAATCCCAGCTCTTTAGCCAAACCGTGCTCACCCTTCCAGGGTGCCCTGGGCTTTCCGTGCCCCATGCCGTGTCCCCGCTGCACCGGCTGGAGTGGGTGACACCGTCCCGGTGATTGCTGAGCGGGGGGACCAGGCAAAGGCACGAAACACCTGAGCCCCCCTGTCCCACACCCCCACCCTCAGCGCTCACGGGAGCGCTGCGCATCCATCTCTTCCGCTTCATGGGAAGGGGAGGCCGTTCCCAAGCCTCCAATCCCCTCTTGGAAAAGCTCCTTTAAATAGCATCGCAGCCTTCGCATCCTTCCCCAGGGTCTGCTCCCAATGCCAGCCGAGCGTGCCATGCCAGCACCGGGAGCATCCTCGGCAGTGCCGGCTTTGCACAGAGACGGTGGGGATTAAACAGGGACGTTGTCGCTTGGCCGGAGTCACACTTTGGGATTATCAGGGCCTGCAAGAAGCAGAGAGTAGCCAGGGAATTTGTTCAATGCAACTGGAGGGGTTTGTTGCAATCCGATTGCAGGCGAACAGAAATCCCCGGTGCTGGCGGGAGCTCAGCACTGGAGGCCGCAGGAATTAACTGGGTTTTCCCCAAGATTTGCAACAGGACTGGGGTGGGAGGAGGAGTCGCTCTAAGCCCGATGCACTGGGTTTAAATGCTCCGGGGAGATGCAGGGGCTGAGCTGAGCATCAGCTTTGGGGCACCTCATCCCAAAGCCAAGGACCAACCTCTTCCGTGCGGATGCCCTGATTCTCCTGCAAGGGGTTCCTCTGTGCATCCCTCCCGCCTCCAAAACAGCTAAACCAGCCTGGGAGAGTTGGAGAAACCCAGGGAAGATACCCACAGTCTTTGCATTCCCTCCCCCCACGCCCCCTTGTTTGTTGGAAGCGATTTGCATCCATCACTAATTAATCCAAGATGAGCTGCTAATTCGGCTCCTTGATTGCAACTTTGCATAATTGCTGCACGCACAGGCAGACCGGCAGGACGGGATAAAAAAGGAGACAATCAGTGGCGGGCGCAGAGGAAACAACGGCCGGGAAGGGACGGTTCAGCTCGCTCCCACTCACCGGGCTATTTAAAGAGCCAGGTTGAGAGAAGAGATTTTTCTCGAGAAGGAGAAAACGATGACAGTCACCCTTGGATGGGGCCTTTTCCCCCCGCATGCCGGGCTCACGAAGTGCCTCTCCAGCAGCCGCAAAGCCTGAGCCCCTCTGGCGATGAGGAAAGTGCGCGTTACAGGCCACACAGCCCGTTTGGCTACTCCCGTCGTGCTACCACATGCTGCCCTCCTCCCCACGCTTCCCTTTTTCCAGTGCCCAAGCGGCTGTCTGTAGGTTTCAGAGTGAACGCTCCACCAAGGTGAGCAGGGCCATCGCATCCCCCAAAGCCAGTGCTCCAGGCTTCTCCCCCACCCACTGGGTACATTAGACACCCTGCAGCCGTGAAGGCTGTTAACCCCCCCCCCAAACAAGCCCCAGGGGCCAGCAAGGCCAGGCCTGCTGGCAAAAAGCACTGCTCCTCCGAAAGCAACCCAGCGGCGCAAGGGCGGTCGGGCAGCATCGCCCAGCACCGTGGCAATGGGCAGAGCCACCGGCTGAGCCGACCGAAGCCCTCGGCAGCAGAATTAGTGGGGGAAAAAATAAAAAAAAAATCTGCTTTTCCTGCCGGTGATGTGCGAAGCCGTTCTCACAGGGCTCTGAAAGGTGGGTGGGCACCTGGGGGCGACGCAGCCGGTGCCAAGCAGGCAGGCGAAGTGCAAGCAAATTGATGCTGAGATTGGCTTGTGGGTTATTTCGCCACCCTCCTCTTCCTCCTCCGCTCACCTCCCACCTGCAGGCTTCTCCCCCCCGCCACTTTAACACCGCCACGCACCCCCCGGCACCCCGAAAGCTGAGCGACAGAGCAGCAAACAGCGGCAGACAGGTCAGCCCCGCGCTCCCTATTCACGTTTCGCCCTGCAAAAGAAAAGAGCTACTTTCAGCTCCAGCCTTTTCTCTAGAAAAATGCGGCTCCCAGCCTGGGGGCCCCTTCCCCAGCCCCATGACAAGGGCTGAAAGGGGGCTTGGGCGGCCGGGCTGGCCCCACCACCCCTCTTAATCAGCCGGGGCATGCGTGAAGCCTAATGCCGTCGCGAAGATTTTGGCACTATTGACACACACGGCGCGTTAAACGCCTTACCGGGGATTTGCATAAGCTTGGGGAGGGAGGAAGAGCGCAGAGAAAAGTGTCGACAATGGGAAAGTAAATGCATTAAAGCGCTTAGGGGGAAAAAAAAAAAAAATCTGATAAAGGAATAAACCAGTTAAGGGAATATATTACTCGTAGCCCGGTTATTCAAATCCTGCCTTATAGGAAATCCTCTTAAAATGATCACCTGATTGTGTGTTAAATTCCTAATTGAATAATAAAAGAATTATGTATTTCTTCCATAGAGGCACAAAGATGGGAGAGTCCACGCGGATGTTCGCTTGGAGGGAGAGGGCAGCAGAGGAGCTGCGGGGAGAGGGGTCCTGGGGCCGCAGCACCAGCCAGGAGGGATGCGACGGGAGATCCGGGGCCGAGGGAGGGATGCCTGGGAAGAGGGAAGGCCGCGAGGGCAGCAGAGGAAAGCTTTGCTGGGAGGGCTTGAGGAGCAATGGTGCCCAGAGGGAGGAGAAGGACCCGATGGATCTCCCGGGCTCCTCCAGCCCTGGTTGCTGCAACAGTGCGGGGCTCGCGAAGGATGGAAACGTGCCAAACGTGGGGCACTTGGCGAAAACGCCCCAAACGGGACGCCTGGCCCGGAGCTGCAGGGGCCGCAGCAACTGCGACCGCCCAGGATCTGGCAAAGGGGGCTTGGGGGGGGGTGTGCGTGTGTGTGTTACATCAGCCCCTGGAGCTGCTGAGGAACAAAAGGGGTNCTAAAAATAGCCCTGGGAGCTGCTTTCTTCCTGGAGATCATTTTTCTACCCGGCCCTTTCATTTCATAAACAGGATTATTTATTTATTTCTCTTCCTCTTTACACCACTTTTTTTTTTTTAATTTTTAAATTCAATACCACCACTTTACCCATCCCCACATCGCTTTTAAAAGCAACTTTAAAAAACCCCTACGCTCAAAACCAAGGGAAAAAAAAAAAACAAAACACCACAACAACAACAACAAAAACCAACAAAAACCAAACCAAACGAAAAAGCAACCAACCCCCTTGATCGCTCCAGCAAAGGTTTGCGCTGCTACAGCTCTTTATAGGTAATTGAATATCCCAGAGTGCATCTGCTAATGCAAACTCCAATATAAATAAGCGGCAGCGGTGAGCTCGGGGAGGGCAGAGGCGGCAGCTGAGAAAACAAAGCGAGCAGTGCCCAGCAAAGCCCGGCCCCAGCCAAGCTGGGGGGCTGCCAGAGGCTTTTTATTAGGCAGAATTGGCTTGCCAGGGCCAGGCTGAGGTCCCGCTGCCGGGCGAGCGCGGGAGCTGGCAGCGAGCAGGGTTGGCAGGGAAGGGGTTATGGAGTTATCTTCGCCGCAGCGCCCTTTCTAGAGCCAAGCTTGTGCATGGCAGTGGGGTGCACAGCCCCCTGAATGCCAGGGGACAGCCTTGTCCCCCTTAGCCCGGCAGGTCCCCCGTGGCCAGAGCAGCTCCAACCGTGCAGAGGAGGTCGTGGTTTTGCACCGTTTGCATCTCCGGCGGCGCCCGGACCTCCTCGGTTCAGCATCCTCCAAGCAGCAGCCAGGGAAAATCAGGGACGACAGGAGCAGTTAATTTGAGCCTGAGCTCCTTTCCGTGCACGCGTTGTTTTGTTTCCAAATAGACTTTTAATAACTAATTTCAGATGGTAAAAAAGAAATCGCTACATCCTGACCTCTTGAAATGCAAATTGCCTTTTGTCCGGGGAGACATGAAAGGCTGTTTCTTATCTGAAACGTTAAAAACGAGTGAGATAACATCTCCCGGCTCTGCCTCCCTGCTTTCATTTTCAAAATTGTTTTTGGGTGAGAAGAGATGCTTTCTGCGATTCGGCTGGGCTTGTTGCCCATACAGAGCGAGCACGGGGTGCTGAAGGGCCGGGGGTCCCCACGGGGCGCCCGGAGCAGAGCACCCTGTACCCTGGGGGTGCATCGGGAGGGGTCACGGCCTAGGGACCGCATTTCCCTACAAACCAGACCTGCTCCACGCTTCAGACAACAGCAGAGGTTGTGGGGGCCAGGTGGAGCCCAGAGCTTTGCCCCCCGCTCCTGCCAGGACTCAAGGTTTGGGCCCAGTTTCAAAAGCTGCAAGAGGAGTTGCTCAAGAAACGACGGCAGAGTAGCGGCACCGCCACCGGGCGTAAAGCCACAGCCAAAGCCCCCACCGCTCTGCTAGGGCCTGGCCCCACCAGGGCCACATAAAGTCCTTCTCCAGCCTCCCAGCAGCTTTCCCACGCGGGAGCCTTGTGGCACACGCAGCAGCCAAGAGGCCTCTGCCTCCCCGAGCAGCTTTGGCCCAGTGGCTGGGCGAGGGCAAACACAGACCATATTTTCTTTTTTTTTTTCCCCCCCTTATCTTAATCATAGAATCGTTAAGGTTGGAAAAGGCCTCCGCGATCATCTAGTCCAACCGCCGTTCCGCTCCGAGTCACGCAGCATCAGTGCAGAGTGCCCTGAGCACACACTAAAGGTGCTGCAGAGCTCTGCTGCAGAAGTGGGCAGAGGGATGCTCCGAGAGGGAACAAGAGGAGCAGGGATGCACCGGGGAGTAACGGCTGGGATGCTGCCGGGGAAAGAGCAGGGATGCTCTGGGGGTATATGGGGGCAGGGGGAAGAAGGCTGGGGCGCTGTTGGGAAAAGAGCAGGGATGCTCTGGAGGGAGAAGGTTGGGATGCTGCCGGGGAAGGAGCAGGGATGCTCCAGGGGGAGAAGGTTGGGAGGCTGGGATGCTGCCAGGGAAAGAGCAGGGATGCTCTGGAGGGAGAAGGTTGGGATGCTGCCAGGGAAAGAGCAGGGATGCTCTGGGGATGTGTGGGGGGAAGAAGGTTGGGATGCTGCCGGGGAAGGAGCAGGGATGCTCCAGGGGGAGAAGGCTGGGATGCTGCCGGGGAAGGAGCAGGGATGCTCCGGGTGTGTGTGGGGAGAAGGCTGGGATGCTCCCCGGGAAGGGAGAAAAGAACATGGACGTTCCAGGGGGAGAAGGCTGGGATGCTGCCGGGAAGGAGCAGGCTGCGGGGCCCCGCACCACCATCTAGCGGCTGCGCGGCGGCAGAGCATGGCCCCCCCGGGCCCCCCGCCACCAGCAGGCCCAGGCTCCCGCTGGGACATGGCTCCGACTGCCCTCCTCGGATAAAATAAGCTACCAGCCCTGACCCGGAGCTGCCGAGGAACGCGATGGTGAAGAGCCGGGAGGGGTTTTTGCAAGACCCGCTCGCCTGCCCCGGGGGGGGGAGGAGGGGAAGGCAGGGCCAGGGGGGCTGCTGCCCGCAGGGGGGGCTGCCAGACCCTCCAGCAGGAGATGCGGAGCAGGGTCCTGCCACGCTGGCACCAGGGGGACAAGGTGGGCCCGCTGCCCTGTGTGCCTCGGCGCTCCCCAGCGTAGCCCCCGCCCCGGACCTGTGCCTCCCTCTCCCAGGGCTTCCTCGCCCCATCAAAGTAGCACCCAGAATACCAAAATACCGTCAAAAGCCTTTAGGGTCTTTTATGGACTTACCGAACTCCAAATCCTTTCCTATAACCTGCAACAATAAAACTCATTGCTGGGGGAAAAACGAACCCAACCAACCAACCCAAAGCAACCAAACAAAACCGTAATAAGGTTATGCCATGCCTGGAACCAAAAAAACCAACCAACCATCCTGGAACAGCAGGCATCAGATTTCCTCAACTCCAGTGGGCTGGGCAGAAAGCCCTCATTAGCTCACACCACACCATTAATCAACCGAAGAAGGCCCTGCCATGGGCCTGGCAGAACCGCATCCAAACCCTTTGCCGAGACGCCTCCAGGGCCAGGTTAGGTGCGGTACGTGCAAGGCGTGCAGGCTCAGGGACAGGCATGGAGCTGCAGTGGGACAAGCGGGGCAGGATGAGAGCAGGGACGGTGCTCGCCGCTCCCTCAGCACCGCCCCAGCATCTGCTTTGTACCCGCTTGCTCTGAAACACAGTGAGGCTGCACCGAGGGAGGGTTGCTGCGAACCAGCGAGGCCGAGGTCGGCGTGAGCCCGCCGGCACGCTTGGCACAGCCCCAGCCCGTGAAGTTGGGCTGTTTACACCAGAATTGTGCTCTTGCTTTGACTGACTTCACCTCGAGTCCCACATCCCAAGCGAGGAAAAGTAGCAAAGGGTCTCAGGGCCTGGTCACTTGGTGGATGACCACAGCACAGCTAAACCCAAAAGCAACCGTGGCTGCCTAGTTCAGGGCTGGGTTTCACCCGTTATTTATGATTTTTCCCCATGCTTACTGGAGAATGTTCTGCTTTGCTCTCCTAGGGCAGGAGCAGAGGAGCAGTCGGACCTCCCAAAACATCAGCGGGTCCAGATGACCACCTCCACCCAGGGCACAGGGGACAAAGGAATTGTTGGCATCGCCACTGCAGCTGGTGACGAATCGCCACTTACCGAATCCACCAGCAGCTTCTCTCAGATCCTCAGTTTGCTCCAGGCAGGATGGGAAACATCACCAGCAGCCAAATGAAGAGTTTAGAAACACTCATCTGAGCTAACATAACCTATTTTGCCAGAAGCAAGCGGAGGCACACAAACGGCACCGACAAGACATCGTTGCCCTCCAGAGCTAGATCAGGAGAGGAGGCGTCTGCAGCTTCACAGCTGAGGCCTTGCTATGAAACAGTCACGGAGGAGAACAAGGAGTCTCTCATCATCGCACGCTCCACCACTGCTAGCAAGAACAGAAAGGCTTTTTCTCCTCTGGTCCACCCTGATCAAAGTGTTTTATCATGGCTTTGCAAAAGGAAGGATACATACAGAAGCAGGAGATGCCTCCTCACCCATCTGCGTGGGTTCGCTCCAGATCTTCCTCCTGGGCTTGCAGGTGAGAAGCAACAAGCTTGGAGTGACAGTACAGTGAGTGGGCTGCCTATCTGAAAGCACCGCTTCAGATGCGACCCATAAAAGAAAGAATAAAAGGAAGTCATCTGAACTCACCTGAGGAGCAGGAGAAAAATGCACGAGTGCAAGTCCCGAGAAGAGCAGCTTTAAGGAGGAACAAGAAGGAAAAGTTACATTTACAAGCAAAATGTGCCAAGAGAAACTCAGCTTGTCCTCTCCCAGCCCCTGCAAAACCCAGGCAGACCGAGTCTTTCGAGAGCAGCTACAAAGCACAGCTAGGACTGAGGGCTTATTACTGCTGGCGTTTTGGTTTGGGCCACAGAGTACAGAACACACCCTGATCTTATCCGGCCCCATCTCCAAGCAGCAAACAAAAGGAAGAAGACACAGAATACTTATCACAACACAGATTTAATTTCTTAGGCAGTTATAAAATTACAAAGAGCGATGGGCTAGCAGCGAGAGCCAGACACTTGGTGAGGTGGAATGTTAAGACAGAATTTTTCCACTTATCGACACAGATATCGAACAGAGGGAGCACTGCAGGATGCAGGGTTTTTTTCCAGGTGAGGAAGCAAATGCAAGAGCAAATAGATCCAGGTAGACAAGGGACTGAGTCAACACCCTATAGAAACCCAGAGCTACAGGTTCGGGAACAACTCCCCACTCCTGAGAAACGAGACATGCAAAGGCAGCGCAGGGGTAGTCAGCGTACGGATCGCTGCAGTTGCACGGTCAAAGCCACAGCACTGAGACGCCCGTAACGGGCAAAACTGTACCTATTTGCAAGCCAGAATAAAAACTTCTTGTCTGTTATTTTCAAGGCAGTGTAAGATGAGATTTGTAAGATGAGATTTGCCAATCTGAAGTGTGTTAAAATGAAGGCATGTTATGGTTAGAAAAATAGGAATTTGCCGAATTCCTTTGGTTGTGCAACTGGAATCTGAGAGAATTGATTTACAGTCAAGCCACGCTTTCTTCGTTGCAAGCCTTTCACAGTGCAGTTCAGGTTCCAGAAAAACAAAGGCCTGCTCTGCACAGGTGGAGAAGACACTCTGCCTTGCTCCCAGCTGTCAACAGGTTAAATCGAGGCGACTGTTAGCCAGGACAGCTGGAGCACAGAATAAAACTTCCCCAATCTCTGCAGTGATTAATCCCCACCAAGGCTTTGGCCAACGACTCCCGCCGCTCCGCAAACAGCGGCGGAGCATCTGCACACACGCACGGTATTCCGAATAGCTCGGCGACCTACAAGGAAAGAGATTCTACCATTTACTGCATGCTGCTTTGGTGCTGAGGCCGTTACTGGAGCCAAGAAAGCACAGTATGGGATGCAACGTAAAGAGCGCCCTGCTGATCAGCATCTCGGGGCTCTAAGCCAACCCACGCACCGAGCTGGTGGCTCTTCTGTCCCTTCCCTCCCTTTTTACTACTAGGTGTAGGTCAGATGCGCATTCCCTCTGTGGAGACACCTGTCGCTGTATTAACGGCCTTTTCAGGTATTTATTTGCACTCCCGCAGACTCGAAAAGCCACCACCTCTGTCCCCACCCTCTGTAGAAAACAGGCCCGAGGAACTCGCTCGCGTAGCACCTAAGGCAGCAAGGGACCTGCACGCTTACGATCGCAGAGGGAGCACTTGCGCAAACGTCTGGCTGAACAGGGTCTCAGAAAAACCAGCTTTTACTAACCTCTTCGTGCTTTTTACTTCCTCCTCCTCCGCCAGGCCCAGCCTTTCAACTGCTAGATTTGTATCTCTCGCTTGTATTTTGGAAACAGTGATCTAAGAACAGTCCAGAGCAGATAAAAAGCTTTCTGCCTCAGAACTAGGAATACAAATTAGGGTAAACAGGCAGATGTCGAGACAGCAGCCGAGTACGTACAGTCGCTACCTATTTGCACATCAAGAGAAACAGCTCCCTCCCTACGGTACTCACAGGGAACAGATCCCACCGCAATCTAAGACCTGAGTTTAAGATTCCAAGTTTGTGTTTCCCCTTCCCCAGCTTTGGTTGTTGCAGTTGTCTATCTCTGCCCCCCACCCTCCGTGGAGTTAAAAAAGCTATCAAGACGTGCAGTCTGTACCTAGAGACGTACCGTCACAGAACATACACGGTCCTTCCAAGAAAGGTCAGTCTAAAACGAGAGGGGCTGTATAGGTGTTCCCGTATCGTATGACCAGGAGCCCAAGGCCACAGCACAGGGCTAGAGCCTCCTTGGCTCACCCTGCGGAATCCAGGGCCACCAGAATAGAAATGTTTAGACACCACCTGATGCACAGAGCAATCATGTGCTCCATACTCAGGTGAGGCTCCAGGTGCAAACAGCAGTTCCGGTATGTTTAAGGAAAAACAAAACCAAACACAAATCCAAAAAACCTCCCCATCTTTGTGTCATTGGGATGAAACCCCAACCTGAAATGCTTCTAACTTTGGTAGTATACCACAACAGGGTGGTTACTGAGGGCCTAAGGCCATCAGAGGAAAGTGATATTAAGTCATATTTTATCTGAGGAAAAAGTTTATATCCTTCTGCAACGAACTTAAGACAAACTACAGTCACCACTCTTAAATACACTGTTGGTGGGGACCACAAACCACCTGCTCCGCCCTACTAGCTCCATGCTGGTTGCTAACCCCGTGCTATAAGTTCTTTGCTAAAGAGATTCTCCCAGTTAAAACAACAACAAAAAGACAGATACTTTAACTGGCTTCCAGCTTCTGCTTTAAGAGTGAACCAAGCAGGGCACAGCGATTCAACAGTCAGTGTGTGGCTCAGGAGTAGGAGCATACTACAGCATACGGAAGACATAAATACAGTGAATATAGGGTCTCCAACTCACCTGTGGAAGGTAAGGTGTAAAAGTTAAGGACGGGGTAAAATTAGTACAATAAATGCTCTCAAATTTTAGCAGTAAAAGTTAGTAATTACATTAAGGGGTGTATCTTACTACATAACATGGCCTTTATTACACTCAAGAGTTGCAAAACTTGTGTGCTTGGCAGACCTGTGTTGCTTATGTGTGTTTACTGCTAACTCTACTTGTGGAGTCTACGCCAAGCCTCCAAGTATGTTATCGGGAATGTTACCAGCTTTAGTCTGGAACGAGCAGACATCTGACAGCTCCTGGGTGGTTCAGTTTGCCAGCAAAGCTCACTGAGCTTATATTTACTTCATGACTTGTATTCTACTCTGCCGTTATGAGCTCCACAACAAAGCCGATAGCACTTGCAGTAAAAAAAAAAAAAAAAATTCCAGACCATGGAATTTAGTTGTCAGCCAGAGCTTAAAGTCAAGAGACTAAGTGAGGTTTCAACACAGCTCAGTGGTTTGCTTTGAATACGCTGGGTTCTGGAGAAGACACCACAAGCCACTCCAGCCAACCACGCAGGGCAGTCAAGGGTTCTCAGTGAATAAACAAGCCTGATCCCTTCTCTTCCACTTGTGCTTGTGTAAGAACATCTGCCACATACGTGGGCTAACACTGATACAGGCAGCTCTCCTGGCAGGGGCTACCACCATCTTCTGCACCTTTGGAGGAAGGGGAAGCCCACCTGCCCACACAGGGCTTTGGGGACAGAGACCACTGCCTGCTATTGCTTGAGAGAAGACTTGTTAACGGTACCAAATCCTAAAAGCACATCACTGTCTAGCTGTGGTAGGGAGCTTGCATGTAGCTGGAGTACTCAGCTTCTGTGCTCCTCTCAAGATCTGCAATTTCCTTGTCTGTTTTTAATTTTATTCCTTTGCAAGCAGTCAGCAGAGGGAATGGAAGCAACCCACATTGCTACACAAAAGGAAAAGCAGGCTCATTTTGGCAAAGAAAAGTAATACTCACCAAGTACTTTCCTAATCACTTGCTCACTAACTGCTATCCAAGACTTAGGAGAAGGCACATTACAACCCTAAAAATAGTCTGCAGCACTACTCAGCCTTGGAAAGCCTGGGTCAGGACAGTTAAAAGATTTATTCCAAAATTGCTAAAGAGACAACCAGTCCTTGGACTGTATTGCAAGAGGTACCCTGATGAAAGGGGAAATAAAACATAAATTAAAAAAAGAAAAAGAAAAGCACTGTTCTCCAGCAAAAGAGAACCCAGAAGAAAATTAATCTTTCAAAATCATTTATATTTACATCAGTAT
>VZTL01063785.1:2336-28367 GCA_013400535.1 Scopus umbretta
ATTGAAAATTAAAAAAAAACAAAACCAACATATAGGAGAAAAGAGCTTCAGCTGGAAACATGCAAACTTTCATCTGGGGATACAATGAAACACTAATATTCAGTCGCTCCCCAGTGCTTTCCTGCCAGGAGTCCATGTCTGCTGCTGGGCAGGCTCAGATGCTTCCAGTTGCCCACCAAGGACTGCAGTGCTGTACTGAAAACCCTGACTAACACAAGGAAAGAAACCACTTTTCATTATCCATAGGATTTCCCACATAAGATAGAACATAACTTCTTCCAGCAAAAGTCCTGGTCGATAGGACCCTGAGTATGATAAATCCTGTTTTCCTACCTAAAATACAGTGACTCTAACAGAACCCAAGAGACAGCTATAATTATATTTGATGTATGCTAGCTTCCACCTCCATAAATACTTGATGATCTCTGTCATTTTCTTAGCATGATTGCTTATTTAGCTCTACAGTATTATCTCAGTTTTCTTATCATGATCATTTAATTGAATATAATTCAGTTTTAAAACAAAGCTCCATATATGCTTAAAACTGTAGTCAACAGTTAATCTATTTTTAAAAAAAATAGATTTTTTTTTTAAAACCGTTCGAATTTATTGGACAGACACTGTTCTTACTTGTACCATCATTAATCTGCAGCAAGAATTTGGCTTACAGACTTTACATTTAAACTTAATATTGAAATTAATATGCTGCAGTGAAAACAAGAGGACTGTTCTAGACACCACCAAAACAAATGCATTCTGTGGGGTGAAAAAAAATTAAAATGAATGTAACAACCAGGAATAACCTGATAGTTTCCATATGGATTACATCTGTGCAATGCTGGCTTGGAAAGATAGCTCCATTGTTTTGCAGTTTACACCCAGCTTCTAGTTAATAATGATCCCATCAGCAGAAACAGTTTATTGGTCAATGAGTTAACTACAACATCCTGAGCATTTTATAGGTCATCAAAATTCCAATGTAGCTATCATTAAAAGAAGAGATCAAAGAATACAATAAAAATAACTGAAAAACAACACTGCATTCTAAGACTTCTATTCACATTGTGTAACATAAGTCATCTTTCTAAACTTTTATCCAAAACCATCTTAGATCTTTTGCACAAATAAAGAGATGGGAAATAGGGCATATATATCACCACATTTGGGAACTTCCAGACCTATCCATGGATTCTCAGTATACTTATTTAACAGCTAATTTTTGTAGCTATAAAATATAAAACTGAACTAAACTTTAATATAAAACAATTTCATACATGCTGAAAAAACCTCCCCCTAGGCAGCAATCTTCCCGTACTGAAAGGATGTACCAAAGCTTTCCATGGTTACATTTCTACATTATTTGCAGGGCTGAGAGAAGACAGTTCCACATACTTAGCCAATGCAGTGAATGATTTACAGTTATTTAAGCATGCCTAAAAGAAGAAACGCAATGTCCCACCGAGCTGTGTTGAACTTCCCTGCCTAAAAGAAATTGCTGATACAAGACATTTAACTTTGTATCAGTAGCAAAGAAGGCTAAAACTCAAAGAACAACAATTGTAAAACTAAGTCATATTTGGTTTTTTTTTTTTTTTTTTTTTTTTTTTTTCCTTCTGATTGACTCTGCACTACTGAAGTACACCGAACTTAGGCTCTTATTTCAGTGGAAGCTGGTCAAGACCCTTAAAATTCTCTTATGGCTCATTGACATTCACTCAGCTAAGAATTAATCTATCACTTATGCTAATGTGAGTGATTCCCAGAGTACATGTGGTGGAGGTTTTCAGTTATTCTCCACATGCCAGTTGGCACAAAGGGAGAATGAAGTGGCTAATTTGGTCATAAAGAATCACTTTTTCCCATGAGAGCGATTTTTCTTGTATAGTTTCCATGGTTCAGTAATTACAAAGACTAAATTCTGTAGGATCAGCTCCAGGATGCCTAAAAAAATAAATTTGGTTTCCTTCTCATTATCTATTCCAAATCTGTTACTTCCTTTTACCTGGATAATCTCTGGTTATGCCAATTAGAATTATTTGCACTTTCCCAGAAGACAAGGTTAAAAAGTAGTTTAGATATCCTGAGTTTCTTCCCTAACTTGTAGGTCAAAAGCCAAACCAAGCTTTGGAAATGTGTCTCATTCCTAAACAGATTTCACATGCAGCACGAATCCTCAGAATCTCAGCATTTTTTTGTCCACCATAAGTAATAAGGCACTTCTAATAGGAAGTTATGTTTAATAGGGTGACATAGCACTAACTAAACCATCAAAGAAACCTTACTCTAATTATCAAAAAATGTATTCTTACTTTAAAGCATGAGGCAAAGCAACTAGTTTCACTTCATTTGTAAGATAAAAATGTAACTTCTGTGAAGAGCATATTGTAACTGAAATTACCACAAATGCCTGTATTTAATCAAAACTTAATATGAAACAGATTCATCATGCAATTTTTCTGCCACTAAGGGAAACACAATGTTTGGAATTACTACAAATGGGAAAACTGCCACCCACTGGGATTAACAGAATCATTGCTATGGAATAATTCATGATTCACTGACCTACGGAGAAATATTGCCTTTGGGGATGTCCTTTGCAAAGCTATCCAGCAACATTTTGTTCATATGAAATAAGAAAAAGAGGTTGTAATTCTAGATTTTCTCTTCTTTGTCTTTCCAGAAAACTTAACTTTAAATAGTTTATATTTTATCAGATATGCAGTTGTAATACTGATAGGTAATACTGATAGAACACAGTATTACGTTTTTAGCCAGAAAGCTAAAAATCAAAGCATCTACTGTGTTTTAGCGATTCCTGTCCTTACACGAATTGAACCGCCTTTTGCTTCTGATTCAGTTAATTTGTTCCCCTTCGTCTTCTTCATCAAATTTCATATAAGGTTTATTCGGTGTTTCTTCATATGAAAAATGAAGTTTATTGCAAGCCTTACCACTACCTTAGTTCTTTCAGAACCATAAATCTGACTTTCTCAATTACCTTTATTTCATTCCATGCCTTCCTCCTTTCTCTGAAATCTTCCCTTAAATGGGAAGTTTTCCTTTACCTCATAAAAGCCTGTAATATTATTCATTATTTTAGCCTTAATCAGCAAGTGTTATAATCACATGAAATTTAAAGCTAGCAAGATAGCCTAGTAAACCTAATTCCTTGGTTTAAAAATGTGGATATTCTAAAGATTCTTGATTTGCAGTATCACCACACACTGCTGAGTTTGTGCCTAAAGACTAATGTGGTCATGTATCAGTCTGGCAGCTAATGAAGACTTTTTGCTTATCGACACACTGCTGTCTTTACCCTTTATTCAGCCTCCTTTGCCTGTTTAATCATTTATCTTCCATCCTGTGTTACCTATGTGTACCCAGAAGCCTGTCAGCTTTCTAAGCTCTTGTTACAGAGCTGCAGAGGCTTTGCAGGGTACGCCCAGGACCTAACGTGACACTTGAATGCCATGCAGGTAACTGAAATCATCTCTGGTGTCACTGAAGGTGCCATGGGATAGCTGATCTACCCTTTGAAAAAGATGTCAGTCCACTCTAAGAACTGTGCTGTACAAGCCAGATGTGCAGTTGCCCTCACACATGTCAAATGGCTCTTGGTGCCAATGCCTAGGCCACCAAACCCCACAGACCTTGATGTCTCGTTCTCTGGAGTAAAAATTGTATCTTTTTTTTCTTTGCTTTGCTTGTATGTAGAGTGTGATAGGTCTCTATAGGCTCAGATAGGAACAGCTTCTGACCAAGTCTTTACATTGGCTAGGAATCGCAAGACATATAAGTGTAAACTAGGATATCCAAAGGTAAAAGGAGCCATGGGTATGTTTTATTTGCAAGAAATAGCAATGCTTAGCCATGAGTCTCACAGCTTCACCACAGAATGAAGCTCATCTGGTTATGCAGCTAAATCCCCTGGTGCAGTCTTCCTCAGCTGCAGCTCCCACAGCTGGGACTTCAAAACACCCAAAAGCATGAATTTGATTCTATTGTGATGATGAGCATCACTTACAGAATTCTGTATAAATATTCTATTTTATCCCAGTTTTAGCAGTTTAAATTAGTCTTCCATTCTTCGATAATACCTGGCAGATACAATGGATTTAACTGTAAAAGGAACATGGTTTCACAATCCCTGGAAAATCTTTCTTGTAGCTTTCATTAATCATGAAGTGTCTATTTTTGTTTTAGATGATATTAAACAGCTGGATGTTTTCCCATGCAGCTCCACAAAAAAATCCATTAAGTAAATTGCCTAAGGCCTTATATACTGAACAACTAGGTGTAAGCTTTTTTCCTTAGGCCCCAAGCTACATTTCTCAAAATATTTTTCCCACTTTTTCTAGCTAGTGTTATGGATTATTTGTATCTCCCTCATGCTTAACTTTATGCTTGTGAACAGCAAAAGAAACCATGCATAAAAACTTTTTCCAGAACAAAACAAAAGCTATCTTACTCTTAAAATTAACATTTATTAGCCTATTCTAGTCTATTTTCTGTTACTGTCTTTAATATTCCCCATCTCTTCAGTGCCTGGTAGGACGTCATTCTTCAGTACTGGCTGATAGCCCTAGTATGGAAAGTAGGAGTTTCTAGACTACAGCTAACGTATCCATATCATAAAATTCTATCTCACAAAGACGCAAAATTATAGAATATTTCCAAAAGCTTCTCTGTTATAAGCAAACTGTTTTGCAGGCAATTCCTCAAGAACACGGAGAGAACATTAGTATAATCACTAATTATTATTATCTTATTTTCTTAGGGCGGGTATACAAAACTGTACTCTTTCAACATACTGCTTTAAACAGGCTCCTCACTGAACACAGTACATCTGGACTTATTTTATAATGTGTCAAACATTTGATAAATACTGTCTAGGACAAATCACTATGGAACAGTTTTTCAAACTATCCATTCTTCTTTCAACATCAAGACAAAAATACCTTGAAATAATATCAATTTTCTACTAAAAACAATCATGATTTTAAAAGTTATGATAAAACAATACTTCCTGTTTAAACAGTGAGACCTTCTGAAAAAGTGAAAACGTAGTAAAACGTAAGGTACATGTAGACCCTTTGTTTCAGAGAACATTATCTGGGGGAAAAAAAATCTACCAGCTTCTCTGCTACTACTGTTGAATATTGGTAAATGTTATGGTTTATTTCATGGCTTAAGATAGTATCTGCTTTCATATTTTATTTTTTTATGAGGATGGTCAGTGAGGCTATTTTGCTGTGATTCTACCTTGTTTAAACTGTATAATTTTTAAAAATTGATCCACTGAGTAACGTTCAGAAACTTCTGTTAAAAGATGATCACATTCTAGATCGTTGCCCATTTACACAACAAAAATTCAAACTGTATCCCTAATGATCATTCACAACTCAGGCAGTGACACAAGCCTCACAAAAGGCTCCCAGCAAGGCATTGTGAAACTGTAATCAAAGTTTCAGTCTGAAAAGGTGCACAGGCTTTTTAAGAAGATTGCCAGAATGGTGCTAATTTTGACCCTACTCTTTCTTCCACAGGGTAACTGTTAATCAGGGTCAGCTGAAGGATCAGGTTTAAAACAGATAAAAGTCAAGACTACTGATAAAAAGATGTTTTTTCTAGTGTATATGAGTTCTCTGAATTATGTTTCAATCAAATGGCTCTTTCCACTCTGAAAAATCTGCAACTCTGATTCTGGGAAGACGATAAAGAACATTACATAAATTACAGCAATAGAAAAAGAGTCACAAAAGATATCTATCTACCCAGACGTTCCATGATCCCTTTAAGCACCTGAAAAATATGACTGTTTACATATTACTGATCCTTACTTGAAAAAGCATACTTGATGATACATGAGAAATTTACTGGAGGTATGTAAAAAAGTACAAGTCAAGCCATAATTTGAATAAAAGTATGACAGTGGAGACACTTTTTAAAAGACTACAGCAAATCCTTGATAATCCTAATAGAATGAAAGACACAAACCCAATTTGGATAATGGATAAACTTTCGACTGGGGAAAGTAGCAAAATACATGTAAAAGAAATTCAATGGAGCTGCATCTGCTACTAGTAACTCGTTGAAATTGATGACGAAGAAAAATGGGTGAAATAGAAAGGTGCATTCCCACAGACATAATGAGCGTCCAATGGACTAGCATAGCAGCTTTAAATTAAATGCAGGAAAGGAAAAAGTATTACCAAGATCTTTGTAGTTATAAGACCAGAGTTTGCAAACACTTTTCTTGGCAAATCAGTTATTACAAATAAAACACACATATGTTAAATGTGGAACACAGTGACCCCTGTTGCACCGCCAACAACACAGACCTTGGAAAGCTGTAATTTGAAAGCTGGATATACTACTAGAAAATGAAAACCATGTATATCCTGTCACAGGCTGAAACTGGTGTCACGGTTTCTTGTAAATACACTTCAAAACAATAAGAGTATCAGACCTGTCGAATCTTTGTGGATCCAAAGGTGGCCAGACACAGCCCGAGCCCCCAGCCCTGCAGGTGACTCTGCAATGCCCTCATTCTGCCTGCCGTGCCAGGCACCAGCCTTACAGGCTGTGCAAACCCACATCCACTCTGTCTAAAAAGTTTACACTGACTTCTAACAGCTAACAAACTGCCCCATGTTTGACATTTACACGTGAACACACTGATACTCAAGCAGTTACATGCCTTCAAAATGTTTTAAAATTTCTCTACAACTTAAATTATGGAGAAAAGCTTATGATGGGTCACACAATTTGAGCACCTTGCACACATAAGACAGGGCAGGCTAAGCACAGCCGAGCCTCCTCGAAGGGCACTGACTGCTGCTCTGCTCCTTGTACCCAACACGCCCGGCTGTCTGACACACCAAGAATCACAGTTCTGTTCACACAGGTCACGCTGATGCGGAAGAATGCAATTTTCAGCCATCCCCCTTTCCTGTAGTAAGGAGCCACTCAGTTAAATTAGCAGTGAGTAGGTTTAAATCACGCATTTTTTCCATATGGTGCATACTGTGAAACTTGTCACAGGATGTAGCAAATGAGAACAGTAAAACTGTGTTCCAGAAAGGACTGCAAAATTACTAGAAAATTGGTCCATTGCTGGCTATTAAGTAGGATGGGCCAGCATGTATTTTTGGCCAAGGAAGTCCCAAAAGCTCTGACAGACAGAATCTGGCAGTAAATAACAGGCAAAATAAAATTTAAAAAAAAAAGTATCATTTTCTACATACTCCTATCCATTGTCAGAGAAAAAGTTCTGTGATAATTCCTTTAGTCTGAGTCTGCTTGGCAGTTCTTATCTGTGTTTAAAAAATAGCTAAGAAATTTGGTGCAAAGAATGCTCTCAAACCCTTCCAAAGCACAAAGAAGGAACACCACACCTTGACTCCCATAGCAATCACTAAGACTATATTTAATTACTAAAACTAATTACTAAAGCAAAAACTAATTTGCACCATAATAGTCAAACATTGTTTCTTAAATGGTTTAATATTTCTGTAGTACA
The DNA here is from genome assembly GCA_013400535.1 of Scopus umbretta. Classification (NCBI taxonomy): domain Eukaryota; kingdom Metazoa; phylum Chordata; class Aves; order Pelecaniformes; family Scopidae; genus Scopus; species Scopus umbretta. Next base: position 9,859 of record VZTL01063785.1, read on the forward strand.
TTTCTTTATTCATGGTCTTAGTGGATCCAATAACCTTGATTTTACTAGTCCTGTAGTGATTTATTCCATATTGGTCCAATATGAGTAAAATGTGTCAAAATCCTAAAGTCATTTTTTTTTAAGCTTGACCTAAGAACAGGATCCCATAAGCACTGCATTCCTTGTGCTTCATTAGCCCAGAGAACTATTTGATTTGTGATATTTAATCTTTTTAGAACAATCTCTAAGCACAAATATGCAATATTTTTAAATTATCTATCTGAAAAGAAACAAATGCTGGTCACAACATACATAATAATGAAGGCTTCCAATACAACATGTAGTAAAAATGAATAAGTACGTATTTTTATCATGATAATAGGGGGGTTCAGTCTGCGAAGGGGAGGTCCTATATCATCATGATATTCTAATCTTAGCAGAAATATTAGTTAAACCTTACAAATGAATTTAAATTCACTCTGATTAAAGATTGTTTAGTTTTTTGTTTCATTATGGATAGGAAGCCAGCCTGTATTCAGACAAGACTTTCCATAGCTTCAATTCACTGTAATTTTAATACATAAAGATTACAAAAATGAATACACTAACTGCACCAAATTTCCCCAAATTTGCTAGCACTGTATCTACTTGAGTGCTTGAGACTTGAGTATCAACTTCTCAATTTCAGGCTTAAAGCTCTTTGTGGACATGGACTGTCTTCATTGCTTCCTGAGTAAGAGGTGAATCAGCTAATCTCAGTTACAAAACTATCTTTATCACCTTCTTTATAACAAGAATATTGAGTATAAGCAATGCTAATGTGGTTTCTCTGATTAAAGGATTTGTAAGGCTCATAAATACTGCAGATCTCCCTTATTTAACTTCACTATATCTTCTTCTATTTCTACTCTGTATCTTCTTCTATTTCTATACTACAAAGTATGTGACAATCTATCTTGAACAACTGGCATGACCCTAACCAAGCCTACTGCACAAGACTAATGCAATGCTATTGATCATGAAGGACACATGGAAGAAGCATAACAAGAAACTGGTTACTTTGACAGCACAGCTACCACCTGAACAGAAAAACAACAAAGAAGCCCTGCTTTAAGTTGTTTGCTTGTTTTTCTCTTCCACATTTTCTGGAAGGGTTCAGTTCAACTGCCTTTAACTAATCTAAAAATCTACACTGTCTAAGCCAGTTAAAAGAAACACGCAACTTCAGGAGAAAATGATCCCCTTCTATTTGAGACCACTATTTCATGATAGGATGAACAATCCTGTGCAAATATTAGTTTCATATCAGAGAAGAACCATAACACAGAGACAGACTAAATATGTCTACCTGACCATATGAGGTGAAATGAAAACCATTGTGGATAATTATCAGAGTACAGACTGTAGATTAGATGCCCAGATGCAGCACTTAGAACCCTGAAGGAGTTACAGCTAGATTGCTTCACATCACCACCCTGACTGCAGTTCTCAGGGTGGCTGTAACTCAGAACTTCTGAGGACACAGGTACAGCAAATATTTGCTCTGGCTTGTCCCGTGTGTTGAAGATGACAAGCAAGAAAAGTGGCTACCCTGTTACTACTGTGTTGAAGTTGGATAAGAAGAAAGTCAAACACCCTTTTGGTAATCTTCCTTCTACTTGTGGTTAAGTAACTCACCATATAAATGTTTAGAAGCACAGAATACAACAGCAATATGTAAACAAAATCAACTGAAATAATATGGCTGCTATATTCTAACTGCGTGTCTTCTTCATTCATAGCCTACTGCTTATGTTTGGTTTCTAAGTATAGCGATCAGCTGAGGGAAGTTTATCTTTGGTCTCCAGAGTCACTGGAAACTCCAGCAGATATTTACCTAAGCTGTAAATCAAAATACTAACTCCTAGGAAAACAGAAATATTTAGGGGATGTGTTAAAGGCATTCAGACATCTCTTCTTTTGGTTATTCTCTAGCATGAACATTAACAGAGACACAATTCATACCAAGAAGAGGGCACTTTCTCTAGAAACCTGTAACATCACAACCCCGTGCTCTATGGAGCAACATTTGAATTTATCTAGGAATTTGTCCTTAAGCCGTACTACTAAGATTCAAATCACACTTTATATTAATGTTATGTCAAAATGCAATGACACAAACCAGTGACAACTGATAATGTGTGTGCCTAAAAATAAAATATGAAAATGCGCACACAAACAGAAATTGCATTGTGAAGCATTAGCTCCTATAGCTTTACCCGTGACTACATGGAATTACCAATGTACAATTTAAAAAGCTTGGTCTGAATTTTGCATTTTCACACCACAAATGGAGGGAAAAAAAGACCCTACACACACTTTTTATTCACGATAAAATATAACCTTGAGCTAAACTTTATTGTCTGACAAATAATTAAAGATTCAAGACATTTTGATTTTGCAGCCTATATGAAAACAATGCAAAAAAATCCAGATCCATCTTTATTTTCCATAGGTTGCTTCCGAGACCTGACAAAATGAAAAGACCACAGTAAGCAGTGTTTAGTGACACGCCACTTAGCACATGCACATATTAATTACATGTTTGTGTTTCACAGTCTAACATAGCCTAACATACATGACACTTTCTGTGTGATTGAACACAGCTGCTGAGCAATAATCTTGAACACAATTGCTGTGAATTACAGATGAAAGCAATGCAAAAATTACATTCTTATTTATAATCTAGTAAACTAAATTAGGATGTTCTATGCCTTGTATTTTTGCATATAATCTACTGTTTAAATGACCATTTATTGTTACTAAAAATCTTTTTAATTGTGTTAATATAGATACTAGAAACTGAGGTATTTTATATCCTACCTCTGTAATATGTGTGAGAGCAGAAAATTAGCATAGACAAATATACAAATAAAAAAGCTGGCATTGCTGCAAAATATTTTAACACAATGAGAAAAAAATATCTTACATATTACTTATGTGCAACTCCTCTGCCACAATCCACAAATGGGATGTTTATTCCATTGGTTTTCAAATATTTTCTCCTTTACAAAATAACTGTTTTTCATTTTTTGCCTTTTCTTCCCAATAAACTGCAAAAATGTTACTTCAATGATTTCAAATACTTTGTCATATCATATTTTCGTTAAAAAGTGATACATATATGACCAAATCAGGCCAAAATCCTGTGATGATACTGCCACCCAATAAGGACTGTTAGGTACTTTGGCTGTCAGAAGTTCATTCAAATTCATAAGTATTCCACTATGCATATATTTGTTTTTCTGATCCTAGGCATAATGTTTCTGTTAAGGAACATGCAAAATCCATTTAGTTAAAGATGTAATTTCCAATGTGCTATCTATATTACTGAAGGATTTGTCAGTGTCTCGAAATGTTCCTTGAAAACTGTGGGAGTTAAGAAGGAAACTGTAAGGCAAGAATAATGGAGAGATGTTGCTGTTTCAAGATTGATCAGCACTATTATGTGCTGATTATGAAGCAATGTGAAACATTGTTTACTGGAAGAATAAACACCAACTTTCCTGGCACTAAAATGGCAGACGTCAGCCCAATACACAACATATACCAGTCCAAACATTCTCTTCAAGCATCTCCTACTTCAGAAAAGCCTTTCCTGGATGTATGAAATTAGTACACAAGTTCAGGAATACCTTAAGTAGTATTATTGACACGAGGCGGATCCAAAAGAATGCAAATGAGTCCTTTTTAAAGTACCACACATCAAAGGAAGTGAATATTAATGACTTAAGGCACACCTATTTTATACCAGTTCTACTATGTAACTTTCAAGATCATTACTGATATTCTCTTCTCAGCAGGGTGAATTAACCCATTATGCCTGGAAAGTATTAGATCAGATCAAATTAGATTAAACACTAAAGTAAACACATAATTTAGTAAACTTACAAGGAAAATACAGAATGATTAAAGAAATTCTATACTTTCTAATTCAAATCAGCTACCCAGAGAGAGCCAAATTGCATTATCTCACACACACTCACATGCATGCACATGATTTCTCCATTCAGCTCCTCAAAAATCTCCACTTGATCAAGTCCAGTTATTTTTTAGAATGTCTTTTTTTCATTCCAAGCAGTATTATGTTAGCTAATATACTTGAAACGTATCTGGACATAATTTGCTCAAAACAACATAGAACAACTCATCAGAAATGCTTTTGAATGATAACCAGTTACAGTAAACTGATTTTTTCCCACTTAAAAATACATTAAAGCTCAAATTATATCGCTATAATGTTCCCATGCTGATAAACCATCTCTACAGAAAGGCTTACTGCAGTAGTAATAGAAGAAGATCTAGTTTCTGGTACTCAGAAAAAAAGTAGTGATGTTTGTAAGCATGTGCATATTGCAGTCTCTGAAACTGATGTGAAGTACTCCAGTTTCCTAAATGTACAAGCATTTCAATGGGCAAACATATGTATTTTTTGAGTAATATTACCACGAAAGGGGGTATCCGATGTGTACTGTGTACATCCATACTGCCAAGTTGATTCACTATTATGAGTATGAATCGATTCACTATATTCCTCACTATTATTATCACTGATGGATCTCTAGATTCCATCTTAGCCAAGCTGAGAACATGACAGCTGAAGGCTGCAGTAGGAAGTGAATATGATCATTCCCTCAGCAGGATAAACCACAGGTGGAACAACGTGTGTCACAGCTCTTACTCTACGAACAATATAAGCTTATGCCAAAGCACTTCATCTGGGAATTAAAGCTTATTTACTAGGACAGATAACTAATAAGTATAACATGAAGTTTAAGGTCCCTACATGAAAATTTCCAAGAAATACCCAAAATTATTTTAATGCATTGAAGAAATTACACTCTTCAGATGAGTTTGTGGTTTTGTGTATGAACAGGACTAGTTCATTGGAATCACTCATGGAATACAAATAAATAAGCACCACCTCTAATTTTGTGCTTAGAAGATTATTACTGCACTCTTTAACAAAGCTGCACCTTCAAATGTTTGCTGCAGGACAATTCTTTCAAAATTGCACAGTTTTAACAGATTTTTTAATTTATACAATATTAACAAATTATTAAGAGACATTTTAACAAATGACAAGCATCTGTTTATTGTAATACAGCTCAGCAAGTCAGCAGGGAGATTTTAAATTGGTACAACATATAGGTCAGAGGTATTTTTATCACTATGTTTACAAACCAGCTGCAATGGAGGAGGAATGCTGGTATGGAACTTCTATCAGCACATGAATTAGTAAGAAAAGTGCCAGCACAGCCATAAAAAGGTCACTACAACATAGAAGCATAAAAGAGCCTGTGCTGAGTAGTTTATAACTATTTATAGCACACACCATTCATGTCCATAATAGGCTTACAACTACAGCTCCTTTCGTATTTCCTTACATCTGTTAAGAAACTGCCTCTGTTAACATTGTGTCTATAAAAAAGTTTTAAAGAAATGGCAGCAAGGTATGCCACCTTCCCTCCACTTGAATTTCCAAAGTTATCAAATCTGAAATGGTACTAACTGAAAAAATCCAAAAATAATGCTTTCCTAAGTCTCTGTAGACAAAATAAAAATTTAAAAGATACTATGTAATTATAGAAAATTAAAATAATTAATGTAATTGCATTAGAAATCATGTGGAACAGATAGAAAGTGAGAATTAGATGGGAAAGAACTGTTAGTTTTACAACTTAGAAAAGCAGGCATTATTTTCCAAGTTGCATTAGGTCAGTGGGTCCAAGCTGATTACAGCATTTATTGTGGCCCCAGTCCAGACTGACTGCAATGGGAATCTTTCCATTGACTTCAATACGCTTTGGATCAGCAACTACACTGTCATGTCTTATAGCATTTTTCTCAACTGGGAACATTAGAGTAGTTCAGACTAGTCTGCCTGGAGTTCCAGAAGTCTCTAATTACCTGTTTCTTTACAGCATCATTCTCACATTTATCTTCTTAATAGCAATTAACTCTGCTGAAAATGCAGTATGGAATGAATTTAGTTAAAATAACTTGTCAGTCAGAATGAAGAAGATAGCCTAGGTTGCAAATAAAGTCTGTTAAAAATATATATACCTGAAGTGGACCTAAAAGTTATAATTGACAGGAAAACCTGCATTCAGTCTAAAAAATGTGGTTGAGCTTACAGAAAGCACTGTGTAATTAAAAAGTCATTATTGAAAGTATTGTGCTGTCAAAGCTGTCGCCTCCCCCTTCCTCAAGTGGGAAGAAGACTAACATCTGTTATAGTAGCTCCAGCAATCAGAAAGTCATCAGCAAGACTCCGCCCTGTCTAATCCATCAATTCGGAAATTAGAAGAAGAAATAAAGAAACAAACAGTAAAAACCTAATTCAACTAACCAAACCTACTTGTAAAGAAATAATGATGCATGGCATATGTCTACCAAAGTCTTACTGCATCTTACTGCATATGTAGAAAAAGACGCCCCACCTGACTAACCATTTCACTTTATACATAAATGTATTTACAGGTTGTCCTGGTTTCAGCTGGGATAGAGTTCATTTTCTTCCTAGTAGCTGGCATAGTGCTGTGGTTTGCATTTAGTAGGAGAACAATGCTGATAACGTGCTGGTGTTTTAGTTGTTGCTCAGTAGTGCTGACACTAGTCAAGGGCTTTTCAGCTTCCCATGCTCTGCCAGGGGCACAAGAAGCTGGGAGGGGGCACAGCCAGGACAGCTGACCCAAACTGGCCACAGGGCTATTCCATACCATATGGCGTCACGCTCAGTATAGAAACTGGGGGGAGTTGGCTGGGGGGCAGCGATCGCTGCTCGGGGAAGGGCTGGGCATCAGTCACTGGGTGGTGAGCAATTGCATTGTGCATCTCTTGTTTTGTATATTCTTTTATCATTATTATTATGATGATTTTCTCCTCCTCTGCTGTCCTATTAAACTGCCTTTATCTCAGCCCACAGGTTTTGCTTTTTTTTTTCCCCCAATTCTCTCCCCCATCTCACTGGGGATGAGCAAGCAGCTGTGTGGTGCTTGGTTGCTGACTGGGGTTAAACCACAACACAGGCCAAAGTCAGAATTTTCAGTAAATAAATAAGGTATTCTTTTGAGACCCAAAAGACATCATTTCCAGAGCAAATACTAGTCCTTACATCCCTTGAGTGTAATGCTGACACCTTTGAAAAGCAGGCCATCAGTGTTCAGAGTTCAGCTGCTGCTATCGAGGTGTCTCAGACTAGTGGAAAAGCATGAATTTGCTTTGAATGATTTGAAGCTAAGAATTTTGACAGACTTACACCAGTGAGTCTATCAGTTTGCTGAGTCTCCTGATCACTGACAGGAAATAATTTCCTCCAAATATATTACTTATAAAGTGAGTGCTATTTTATAGCAGTGCCCACTTTAAGGCAATACAAAACTTGAATGAGTATTTAGTACTCTGTGAAACATTTTCACAGGTATTAAACCCACACAACATATGATCTTTAGAGCACCAGAAATACAACAGGATTTTTACGCTTTAATCTACTGAGAGACTGAAAACAGAAATACAACAATGATCAGACTAGGTGCATTAAAAATAAACTAAGTAACACTTTCAGAAAGATATTTTTCACAAGGCCTGTTGCATAGATTTTTGTTGCATAGTATTTCATAACATAGTATACAAATGCAGACCTAAAATATAATGTTGAATAAACAGCATCTTATTAACTAAAACTGGTACAAACCAACACAACATCAACATAAACTGCATCAAACAAAGCATTTCATTGTGATCACTGAAAAACATTTGTGTGTATGTGTACTGTAAGTATTTCACTTCCACTTATCTCAGCCAGTGGTCATCATCCATTTCAGTCAACACTAAGGCACTGTGCTGCTCCTTCTATTCGTGAAATAGGAAGATAGGACTGACCAAGTATTCACACATGATGCTGCATTCTCAAATACGGCTGTTGTCAGAAACAACTCTGCAAATATAATTGCTAAATATGACCACTAAAAGCACAAAATTTGAGCCATTTTATTAAAGTTGAATAGTAACTTCCCTCCTAAACAGATAGCACAGCTCTTACACTCCACTGCAAAGGTTTTGACTGTGAATTTTAAATTTCCTGCCATGAATAGTTTGAAACAATTAACAAGTTTTCCATTATTCACAGTCCCCCTAGAAGATGTTCCTCTTTACACACCATTCATTCATTTCACATTTTTCACTCAAATATGGTGGTTGTGGTCTTATTTCTCTCCTCAGTGATTCTCATGAGAATGTACACATGGCTAGAGGCATACCAGGGTGCAAGTAAAGTGAAAGAAGATTTTGTTGCAGCAGGTAAATACAGGCAAAATATAATTTTTCAGAATTTCCTCCATTCTCAAAATATTTGCTCATTTATATATGTCATTTTATGAAATGACAGTCAGTGATATAGCATGTGTTAAGCTACACTGAAGAAGAAAGTTCATTAGACTCAGCTACATTTACATTTTAATAAGTAGATATCATTATTGCCTATATTATTACTATGATTGGCTGCCAGGCATTTGTTCCGAGAACAAGACCTCTGAGGAACATCGTCAGTATACAGATAGCACAGCTGTTAGCAGTTCTGTGTTTTGTGTCTGTTTTTTTCATAGTTTCCTATGCAAAGAAAGACAAGATAGGCAACAGTGAATATAAGACTATTTTAAGAAGCCATCTTGCCTCAAGGTGTTGCACTCCAAGGGTTCCACTAAAGCCAATTTGTTTGCAGGGAAAAGATCTGGAAAACTGTATGATAAGGGAGAGGAGGGAGTATTACATGGCACACAGAAGAAAAAGACACACAAAAAAATATTTTGTTCTGCATACTACTATATAACTAAGTCAGGAATTTTCTTTCCTTGGTTCCGGTTTCTATTAATCTCAGCATGGCTATAAATGCAGTAGAATTACATTAACTTTACGTTTGCTTTCCAAATATAGAGGCTACCCGGCTATACCAGTTTCTATGTTGTATTTTAAAAACTTCTGCTTTATGAAGAAAACTACAGTAACTTCTGTTGGAGATTTCTGTATCCTTAGTGTATCAAGAACACATTTCAGAAAGAATTCTGTTACCATATACTAGCATAAAACGCACATTTTTCACAGAATGTATTGATCTAAAGCTGACATTCCTGATGCAGTTACAAGAGATAAACAGACAAAACGGGAGTATAGGTGTAACAGTGGGAGTCAGGTCAGAAGCTGAAAGCCATGTTATGCTGCTATCGCTGGCACAAATGAGGCCACATCTGAGGTCTTGTGATGCGACCTAAATATTAAGGGCAAACTCTACCATTTTAAGTGTTTGCAGCTGTATTTCTGAAAAATACAATTTCTGGAGAGTAAACATGAGCAGTTGCAAATGTTCATACATATTACTTGTGGCAGGACAGCATATGCTAGGCCTAGAAGAGTGCTATAAATGTCCTGCCAGCTTCACCCACAAGCACTCACTTCAGAGTTCCCATCTGCATGATTGAAAACACAAGAAGTCTAACACAGCTTCCACTGAAACCAAATTCTGACAAAACTCTACCTATGTTAAAAAGGACAGTCAGGCTGAAACGAAGCTCAAATAAATCTGTTTATTCTATCCTTCAGACACTTGGCCCCTCAAAAAAATGTATTTATCAAAACAGCCTGCCATCATTACGATAGATAACTAACCATTAAACTACTCAAGTGATGGTATGGCCTACTTTTATCATCAGTAAAATAAGTTTGATTACTAGCTTTACTCAATGCTATCTAAATTATTCTGTCCATACTGTCAAATGGTATTCTTATACAGAGTGGGTAGGATTGGGATGGCCTGGCTAACTTAAGTTCCAAATAGCACTACTGAGGGAAAACAACCACATCACTTGGAATTATTTACTTAGCTTTACAACCTACATTTTCCTATTCATAAATTTGGGGATTAGTAAGAGTAATACTATACCAGAAAGTATGCTGTCCAGAAAATAACCACACCTCTCTGAGGCTAGAGGCAATGGGAGTTCAGTTTAACTGTGCTCTCCATCCTAGACAGTTGCCTCTCAGATGTTGTCTCAAGATGCATTCATTTCACAACCATGCTCTTTTTATTTGCTAAAACAAGAGGGATCATAAGATGGCTATTTTTAAAAAGACCAACTTAAGATATTAGCCATGTCTAACACCAATGTAGCTGAAAGGAAGAAATAAAGACTGCTTGCATGTATGTTTGTGTGGGTGGGGTATCCATGCAACCTGCTGAGCTGTTCCAGGGCCACAGTTGCATCTGGCTGGTTAACAACACGGAGTCATACAATTACACCAGTATCATTCAAAGCCTGTCTCTAGCTTAGGCAGCCTATTTGGCTATCACAGGGAGGGCACAGCAGAGTTCAGTCCCTTCCTCCCACACCAGTGCCTTAACTACCATGGTATCCCACCAGGGAAGATCACACTGAATTGCACAGAAGAGGAGCAGAGAGGAGGCACCTACACGCTATACATCAAATACAGATTGGAGGAACAACAGAAACAACAGAAGCAATAAACTGCACAAGGCATCCCTCATAAACCCCACAATCCAGCTCACTTTCAATCAGATGAAAGCCAACTACCCTCTACTTGTACAGGGGAGCCCACGTATCCCATGGCTGAGGACAGGTTTCATTTTGCACAGTCCAAGCACATGCTTTTACCACGAAGTTGCTGCACAACCCTTTGCTCCTCCCCTAGGCTCTAAATAGATGGAAGCACCATGTTGGCATATGCAGTCTGGTGCTACACCAGCAATAGAGGCAGATGAGCAGGTATGACTAGGTGTCTTACATTTCCTACTGGCTACCTTGAGACAATTTCCTGGTCAACATGTAGACTTTCTGCTCTTCAGAAGAACCTCTACTGATTATAAATGAAGCATATAGGGCAATCTGGCTTGCCCTGTTAGGATTGTGTAAATCTTTTGTAGTTGTTTATATATTGGAAGTCTTCCTCTGTATTATTTTATAGTGACTTTAGAAGACTTCTTAGTGATGTTAATGTCTTAAATCTGCCACTTCATTCCTCTTTAAAGCAAAAGTATGGGACTTAAGTGATGAGTTTACATTTCTGTTTAAAATGTTACACTGTGAAGCATTTATATTAATTTTAAACCAAAATATATTTCTTTAGCAGATCTAGGTCAGACTTAATCAAAGCTATCAGATCAGAAAGAGGGCTGTTAAAGTATTAAACACTCAGTTTTCCCTAGGTCAGAAATGCCTTCTCCTTCCTATTTTTTAGATTAATTTAGAAAAAAAAAAAAATCACAGTGAGTAACTAACATTTTTTCTAAAAATGAAGAGAGACAAAATAAGGCTAGGGACAATAACAGAAATCTTGTTATTATCTCAACACGTTTGTTATGGTGTACTAACTAACAATATACCAAAACCTCTTCACTTGTATTTTATGTTTTTTAATTAAAATTCACTTTCTTACATCTGAAGATACTATAGACTGTAAAAGGTTAATCCATCTTACAGTTATTTGGGGCAGAGAAAGAGGAAAAAATAAAGCCAAGTAAGGAATTATGTGTGTTCTTCACTTAAGCCAGCCAAGTGGGAAGAAAGTCTCTTGGGAATGAGCGCCCAGTGTTCTGCAGTCTATTCACAGTGTTTTATGAGGTTTTGGTGAATATATAAAAAATTTAAATGAAAGAGCTTGAGAATTTTTCAGCTGGGAGTGTTATTTCTATCTCCTAGTTATCAAAACTCTCTACCAGTTTTCAGTACCGTGTAACACATGGTACACACATACTGCCTCTCATTACATTCCATATCACAAAAATGTCTCAACATGTAAAGATGTATCTCCTTATCTTACAATTCAAAATGTAATTCAGAATGTAATTCATCTGGGAGGCAGTGTTCCACCATCTGAGCTCCATTTACTGCTCTTGGCCTACAGAAGAATTAGTGATAGTTTGAAGACAGCTAGCTGTGTCTCAGCACTCAAAGCATTCAGCTATTTCTACAGCTATCTTGGCTCTTCTACTTCAAGCAAAGTCTGGTGGCCTTAAAGAGCCAAACAGGGAAACAAGGAGGACAAAGCCAAGCTATCACATATAAAGAGGAGGAAAAATTACCTGCCCTGAGCAGCTGCCCAAACACCAGTAGAGGAACAATGTCTCTGGAAACAAGCAAAACAAAAATGCAGTAGCATGTACCCCAGCTAAGCAAGAACAGAGATACAGGTAACATGGACAGTGTAACAAGATGCAAGGAAGTAAAAGACCAATAAAACTGGACAAAGGAGAGGGCGAGGTAGACAGTGAAAAAATAAACTTTGAAAGTGCAATTAACAAGTGTATGAAAGAAGATACACCATACTGCAGAAATGAGAGTTAAAAACACCCAGAATCTTTCCTCATGTAAGTAACTATCAATATCTAACCTTACCATCCTACCAATAGGAAAGAAGTCAACAATGAGATGATTTCATAACATATATACAAATTGGTATATAACAGCAATATAGTTAAGAACCCTTTCTTTTTAAGGCATCTTTGACTTTAAAGGCTTGTTTATTTCTTCTACTAAATCCAAATTTAAAGATGAACACCAGAAAATAAAAAAGCACTTTTACAAAAACAGACATATCAACCAATTCAAATCAACATGGATGAAACATGAATTATAACATCCATTAACTTAAAAAACCAAACCAAAACAAATCAAATCAGTACGTAAGCATATGTCAGGAATTTAATCACTTACGGGCTCTCCCCGATGTCCTTCTAAGCCTGGAGATCCAGGCTGTCCAACTTCTCCCTTTAAAATAAAAAAGACTGTTAAATACAATATTCAAAAGAAAGACCTTCCTTTGCATAATAAAAGTAATAAGTAATATATAGTACATATAATAATAGTAAATTATTATTTTAATATAAGTAAAATGTAAAACCAATACAGGTGATCAAGGCTTCATCAAACAAACACCTCTTAAAATGAGTTTCAAACACAGTTAAGAAGTGCTGTCAATCCAATATTCCTTCATGCTGCGTCCAACAGAACGCTGTCAAACAGTTTGTAAAAAGAGATGAAACAATTGTCTTTTGAATCAGAACAGCAATTACTGATTGAAGAAGTGCGAAGAACAGTAATAAATTACTAGTCTAATTGTTAGTACAACTAATAGTCTGAAAACTATTTCAAAGCACTCCAGAACACAGCAGTACCAGATATGATCAAATCTTTATGTCCTTACTCAAAATATGTATGATAGAAAAATATTCTGAAAATTTGAAGAATAATTCCAGAAATAAAAGCACATAAACAAAATACAAAGATAAATTAATATATATATAAAAATCTGGCAATAATTAACTTAAAATTACAAAATCTGGACTTGAAGTAACAATGGGTAGCATCTGGATTTCAAGCCATGCTTTTTTCCACATTCTTTCCCAGAATAAATATTGTTAGAAAACAGAAAAGTTCCAGCAGAAATTTCCTTCAAAGACAGCCTGTTTGTTACTGCTCTGAATTTGATTACAGACCCAGAACGAAGCAATGTTTTATAGCAAGCAGATGTTGAAGTCAAGCTGACACAATGTTTGAATGAATATGGCTTCTGTTAACTATTATCTTATAAAATGAATAAAAACTAATGAGTATGTCATATTTCTGTACTACCATAATTAAATTAAGAAAACAGTCAAGAAAATGTCTCTCGGTTTAAACGTACACAGGTTCACATAACTAATATACTGAATTAGCTGTATATTGTTTACAAGCATAAAACCAGATCAAGATACTCTCCAAATTCATGCTTTATCAACATAATACTTCACTCTAAAGAGCCACCAGTGACAGTTAAAATTTTATGTTTAAATTGTTAACTGCAACTGTTACCTGTCCATGTTATCAAATACTAGAGAGGAAAAAAAATCTCATATCTAATTATTTTTTTCTATTTTCCGTAGTACCAGAGAAGGAATTTCTCCACCAACTTAGCAGAGAGATGAGAGAGAGAGCTGAGAGAGAGAGAGAGAGAGATATGAGAGAGAGAGAGAGAGAGATAGAGATATGAGAGAGAGAGAGAGAGAGAGATATGAGAGAGAGAAAGAGAGAGAGATATGAGAGAGAGAAAGAGAGAGAGATATGAGAGAGAGAAAGAGAGAGATATGAGAGAGAGAGAGAGAGAGAGATGAGAGATAAGAGATGAGAGAGAGCGCCAACAGAAGTCTAGTCAAGACAATTGATGGAGCCTTGATTCAGCTGACCAGGAGCCACCAGGAGCTCAATTTCATTGCCCACACACAGACATTTGGTCGTACTTGAGATACCCAAGTGTGTCTTGTCTGGGTTCCTACTCCCACTCCAGAAAGGCACCGGCTTTCCATAGGACTTACCTCATATTTGTCAGCTCCCTTAGGATGCTTTGGACATTAATTCATCTCAAATGCACCAGACACTTTTATGCAGGCAACTAAACCGGAACCTACAAGTCTGCTGCCTTTGAGCTGGATTGCTCTCCAGACTCCACTGGCGTTACTGGTGAGATCTCCATTGACTTTAATGGCAAAATAGGTACCTGCTACATCTATAGACACCAGCTTAGCTGAGTGTTTCAAGAATGTCTGTTAAATTGTCTTTGCCTGACATATTTGCAAGTGTCAGAGATACATGCTTATGTAAATATATATTAATAATGACTATTGTACACAGGTATCAGTGCAATTTGAAGATCAAAATGAAATTAATATAGGAGTATTTGAAACTAAAAAGTAACAAACAAAAAGTCCTTCAGTATCGTAGAAATAATATGCTGTCAGTTGCTGAAGTTAACTTCAGAAAAATGAGCAATAAGGAAATATTTTTTCCATAATTAAGATTTATAGCTTCTTTACTAAGATATTCTAAGGGCGTAAACTTACGGGCAGATAAAAAGAGAAAAGCAGTACACCAATTTGACGTAAAGTAACGTTATTCCATTACCTTTTAGTGCAGTCTCATTAGGGCTTCCAAACAGAACAAATAAAATGGAAAACATTGAGTTTACCTACCATAAAAGTTAAATTTTATACGTACTTTTTAAAGGATGTTATTTTAGATGTGTTCTTCTAATAAATTTTGGAATTGCAGGATGCTTAGCTATACACTGAAGTTGGGCAATTTTTAGAATAACAGTGCTGTAGTGTTGTATGTAAGTGATAACTACCCCCCTCTAACTTCAAATTAAGACACCTATCTGTGTTTTTCCACCTGAAGCTCTCTAGAGATATGTTAGGGATCTAAGATCCCATTACAGTGAACAGGGGCTTGATTCAGTTACCTAATCACAAATGCCTGGTGCTATTTGAGGTGTTCTAGGGTAGCCAAGGCTTCCACATCGGGCTGACAGGTATCACCTACAGGACACCTGTGTCCTTCTGAAATGGTACTTACACATCACCTGGGGTACCCAAAGACAGCAAATAGGACTGCAAACTTAGAAGTGATCTCACAGAAGTTATAGCAGTTAGTCAGCAGCTGAATGACTTCAGAGACACATTTATTATATTTACTAAGAGCTTGATTCAGTTGTCAACACATAGACATGTAGACCACTTCCTGCTGCAATTAAGGGTGAACAACTTTCACCATGAAGACATTCAAGGATGGAACAAGCTGACCAGCTGTGCAGTCTCCATCCTTGGAGGTTATCAAGACCCAGCTGTGCAACCTGGTATGGACTCAGTGCTGTCCCATTTGTGAGCAGAAGGCTGGTCCAGGAGATGCTCCAAACAAAGTCCCCTCTAGCGTGAGCAAGCCTGGGATCCTGTTGGATCCACCTTGTTGGCAGTTGCTGCCTTGAAGGGTTTAGGTCTCTCACAGGTCTTGTGTCATACCTCCCTACTGCAGCAGATGTCACAGATACACCATGGTATCCCCAACTGCTCTAGACAAGCGTGGTCACAAAATGGAAGAAAAACCTAGATCTCCAACTACAGTAATAGGAATTTAGACAAATGCACTTAAAAGTACACTTTCTGACACTGAAAGAACATTAATCTCAAGCAGCCCTAGATCATCACTGTATTATTATTATTAAGAAAAGTATTACAGGAAGAAAACTGCTGTTAAAAAGATTCTTTAGATCAATTCAACTGACCATTTACATGGCATATTAATAAATGTTTTTTCCTGTGAACTTAAAAACTGATACTGCTGAAGTCCATCTTTTCACAAATTAGAACACTGCAAATAACAACTAGGTAAACAAAACTTCCAGTGAGCTCACAGACAGCAATACATTATAGAAATATCAGATCCTGTAGTCTTTTTTACAGCAGACGGATAGTTAGTCCCCTTCAAAAACTGTTCTAAATTAAATATAAAGGGCACTGCACAGTGAAGAGAATACAAACTTAAACACGAATCCAGTACCGAAGGTGTTTTCCCCTAACTTTCATCCAGCTCCCTTCAAAAGCAGTAACAGTAATTAGATTACTTTCTTCTTAAGCATACACCACAGGTATGTTCTGCAGCGTATGCTTGTATATAAATTTCATTAACAGATTCACAGATTTAGAGAAACGAAAACAGGATAAGGGAGACAGAGTATGAACAATCTCTGATGATCAGTAATACACTCAAAAGCTTTGCCCCTCCTCACAAATCAACTAAAATCAGTGAAGTCTGCCCACTGACTGCAGGAAATGTTGGCATTTCCCAGCAACACACATAATTTTAATTTCCAGTAATTCTCCACAGAATAAGCTAGCTATATTTAAACCAATAACAATGCTATTGAAGACTTTGGCAAGATATGAATATACATTTGTACATACCTTGAAACCAGGACTTCCTGGTAATCCATCTTTCCCACTCCTGCCAGGGTCTCCCTGTGGCAACAGTTAACAGTCATCAGTAGGTGAATTAACAAGCAAAAGTTAAAGGAAAATTGTCTTCACAAAACTTACGGATCGTCCAGGCATTCCTGGAAACCCCATATCACCTTTCTCTCCTTTTGAGCCCTGAGAAATACAGCAAACAAAATTAAGTAGTGCTCAATGTTTGTGCTGCAAATTCAGTATAATTAACCTATAATTCATGTATGTATAATTAACCTATAATTCATGTATGTTCTTTCTTATTTTGAAAATGCATGGAAGATCTGTTTCTTTCTTAACACAGGCAGTGGACAATTAATAACTACCTCCTCTTATGGAAATGTAAATATGCTCTAAAATATAAAAATGTGAACACAGACCCTCTTTCAAATTGCTTAAAACTCTAGACCAATAAATAAATGAAGAAAATATAAGGACAGGTGAAAGTGTAACTGTTAACACTGGATGACCAAAATATGCTCTCTAAAATATAAATATTTACATACAAGCACACACTGCTTTATATAGATACTGATTAAAACAACACCTCTCTTCCAGACCGCTATCAGTCTCCATTAGTGTGCTCCTCTTCTCGCTCCCCTTACTTCTGTCCTGTTCAGTTATATGGTTCATGTACATTTCTATATATTAAAAAGCACAGACTTCTTTGCAATATAATTATTACATATACTCCGTATTAAAGGCATAGACCTATTTGCAAAAAATATAAGCATTTTGTTTTACATTAAAATGAATTACAGGGATCCATTAACAGAAAGATGAAGAGAGTTCTCAAAATACTCAAATAAGCAGAGCATGAATTTAGTATCATTAGACATAAGTATATCCAGTGACTTCAGCTGAGATTTTTCTGAGTTAGGACTGCAGAATTAAATTCACTGTGAATAGACTTATTATAAAAATAGAAATTATATTGTATTGGGTGCAGCTGCCCAGGCGCTGGCAGGGGGGCCACAGGGCTCCAGCCGACCCATCGCAGGGCACGGCTGAGCCACACAGCCAAGGCAATGGCTCCTTGGGAGAAATATATTTAAGAAAGGGCAAAAATATAAGGGAAAAAGTAAGAGAAACAACTCCGCAGACACTAAGGTCAGTGAAGAAGGAGGGGAGGAGGTGCTCCAGGCACCAGAGCAGAGACTCTCCTGCAGCCTGTGGACAGGACCATGGTGAAGCTGTGACAGCCAAGCTGCAGTTCAGGGAGACTCCATTGCAGGAGCAGGTTTACCCTGAAGGACTGCAGCCCATGGGAAAAACTCATGCTGGAGCAGGGGAGAAGTGTGAGGAGGAAGGAGAGGAGAGAGGAACTGTTATGGACAAGCCACCCCACCCTGCTCCCCATTCCCCATCCCATGAAGGAGTGAAGTTGAGCCTGGGAAAAAGCAGGATGGGTATTTTAGTTTTTGTCTTTGTTTCTCACTATCCAAACCTACTTTTGTTGGCAATAAATTAAATTAATTTTCCCCAAGCTGAGTCTGTTTTGTCCATGACAGTAACTGGTAGGTGATCTCCCTGTCCTCACCTGGACTCACAAGCTTTTCCATCTTATTTTCTCTCCCTGTACTGTTGAGGAGGGGGAATGAAAGAGTGGCCGGGGGGCAGCCAAGGTCAGCCCACCACAGATGTCAATAACATTTTGCTTTTTTTT
>VZTL01063785.1:28400-40705 GCA_013400535.1 Scopus umbretta
TTTTTTTTTTTATGATTATAAATTTTCTTGCCTTTTTTCCATATATTCCTGGCACTCCTTGATCTCCTTTAGGCCCCCTTTCTCCCTAGACAAAATGTGTGTGAATAAGTTAAGTTTTGAAATAGAGGTAGTTATATACAGATATATACACAAAGTATACAAGTATAGCAGACATAAAACAAAGCAGGCAAAGAGCTCCATCTGATATAAAAAACCATGCACAAGACAGTAAATGCAAATCTTGATTTTTCCAAGCTCTCCTAGGGGAGAAGTCCAGAATATCCAGCACTGCTGATGAGACAATCCACAGCTCGCAGGCTTAATGCTTCTATTTCAATGGAAGGCAGTTTGAGTTTCTGGTCACTTCAAAATAGGTAAGTACCTACATGAAAATTCATCTCTTTGAGAAGTGCTGCACTCTTCTGAAGACCTTATTTGAAAAGTTTAAAACACAAACTTGGAAAATCTAAGAAGTAGATTCAGCTGAGTACTAACACAGAAGAACAAAGGATATGGTCGATGATGTTTTGGGGAACATACACATGAAAAACTCATTGGTTTCCAGAACGATCCTTCAAAATGCTGTCATTCAAACTGAATGACTTCAAGAAAATCATATAATTTTTTTTACACATTATTTGTGATGAAGAAGGTCCTAAGGAGTAGTAAAATCAAAGTTTGAAGTAATATAGACCCATTGAACAGAACAAAAATGAAAAAAACAGGCGGTTTCCATTGCTTGATACGTATGTAATGAAGTCCCACGGCATGTATCTTCCTTCAATTTCAGCATTGTATCTATTCATTTTATGTAGTTCATCAACTGTATTATATAAATTTATATATTTATATTATAAAATGTAATATTGTATATAAATTCATTTTTCCTTTAAATTAAACTATACAGCAAGCAGAAACACATGAATATTGTAACAAGAAATCTTTAATTTCAACCTTTGGTGCTGGCATCCCATGTAATCCAGGAAAACCAGGTAGTCCACGGTCACCCTAAAAGAGCAAACGTATTTTAAAACTTTATATCTACAACAGTAGTAATACTGTAATTCATATTCTCAATGATAACAAATAGCTGAAAGAAGTCATGCATCACCATATCAACTACATAACATTGGCATGCTGACTGATGGGAGTTTGTTGATCTTTAAACAAGATTCAATACATAAAAAGAAAAAAATAAACAATCACTAAATGTTTTAGAATAAAGTTTACTGTAATCTCTCAATAAGGCTTATGGAGGTTCAAAAGCAGCAAATTAGCTTTGGCAAGAGGAAAAAAGCTTTCAAAAGAACTTTGAAAGTCTCTGTAGGAGCTGTGATAATTCTACCATCCATTCCTGATTCCTGAAGTATAAAGAAATTCCCTAAATATGGGATGGCTTTGCTCCTACTTCTTACTGAAAATATCAAAGACCTACTGACTTTTCACCAGCTTACTCTGGATGAGTGAAGCATTAAAAAATAAGCTATTAAGTACTTAAGTACTTAATGAGTACCAAAAATAAACAAAATGAAACCAAAATACACTGATACAACAACTTTGGCATGAAGTTCAAATGAGTTCTCATTTCAGTGGGAGAAAGAATCCACTTTGGTAAAAACAGATAGCAACTGAAAGCACAAACTAAAACATCAGTTCTTTTTATTGTCCTCACAGGTGTTGGGTATCAGGAATTCCAAAACTTTTGCTATTGGTACTGAAGATATTTATGTGACAATTTGTCTGCAAGCTCCCTTGAGCAATTACAACAAAAGGCTAAACTATAACTTGGCAGTACCTGACTTGAAACAATAAAAACAAGCTTAGTTGCTTGTTTCAGTAGACTGGATCTACTTCACTCAGGACAAAGAGCCAATCACCAAATCATTTTTGGACAATCACACTGTTTTTTCTCTATTAATATCTAACTTTACATCGAGTGGTATATTTCAATTTGTTTACTATATTTCAGTCATAGCAGAGGAATAGTAAATTATGCTCAAGAAGTTATTTTATATAGTATTTCAAGTTCTAAGACAAAAGGTAAAAGAAAACAACTCTCAGTGGTATTTATCAAAGCCATTCATATCTCAGCAGATTTAGAGAGGTCTGTCACATTCACAGAAGATGGGAACACGACCTCAAGAATGACAGCTTGTGGGTTAATGCTATCAAAATATCTTTCAACAAGTAAGTATTGAAAACAGGCAATGGAATAAAGTTTAAAAATCAGCAAAGCTCATAAAATAAACACTTCCTGCATCCATTCCTTCTTAATGAAAAACAATGGAACCTCGATTTCTGCTCAGAAGTGGCGATTCAATTATTGGATAAACTAAAACACTTGGCAATGGAAACAGCTTTAAATTAGTTGCTACAGAAACTTTACAAGTAATGGGATGAAATTAAAAGATGAAAATTTAGGCTGAATCATCAGGAAAAAACCTCTAATGGCAAGACCTATTTTACAGTGGAAGAAATTTTCTAAACAAGCGGTGGAAGCCTAATTTCTTGGCACATGTTAAACAAGGCTGGACTGAGCATTAGGAAATATTCTATCTGTCACAACCCTGCACTGCCAGGAGGATAGAGTTTTTCATCATCAGTATCTTACTTCCTGCACATGGCCCAATACTCACTGATCAATTAAATTGACATCTAAGATCAATTAGATTAAGATGCCTAAAGTACAGAACACATAAGGACATTTTTCAGCTCTAACCATGCATTTGACAATTCTGCTGAACAGTGATGAATTTAAGGACCTGCTTTTAATATTGGGAACTTTAGAAGGAATTTCTACAGTAAAATCTGATTGGAAAACAAGTGCTTGTTTTACAAAAAGGCTTTTAAGTTTTAATAAACTAAAACAAAATACACTTTTATCACAATGAACCCAAGCCAGCATGGGTTCATGAAAGGCAGGTCCTGCCTGACCAACCTGACCTCCTTCTATGACAAGGTGACCCACCTAGTGCTTGAGGGAAAGGCTGTGGTTGTTATTTACCTGGACTCTACTAAAGCCTTTGACGCCGTCTCCCACAGCACTCTCCTGGAGAAGCTGGCAGCTCATGGCTTAGGCAGGTGGTAAAAACCTGGCTGGATGGCCGTGCCCAGAGAGTGGTGGTGAATGGACTGAAATCCAGTTGGCGACTGGTGACAAGCAGTGTTCCCCAGGGCTCAGTACTGGGGCCAGCCTTGTTTAATGTCTTTATCAATGAACTTTAATGTCTTTATCAATGATAAGGGGATTGAGTGTGCCCTCAGTAAGTCTGCAGATGACACCAAGTTGGGCAGGACTGTCGATCTGCTTGAGGGTAGAAATGCTCTCCATAGGGATCTGGACAGGCTGGATCAATGGGACGAGGTCAACTGTATGAGGTTCAACAAGGCCAAGTGCCTTGCCGGGNTCTATTCTAACTTAGAACTTTTCTATATATAGGGCAAAAGTGTGAGAGAAGGGTGACACAGATATTTACATATCGAAGAGACTTGCCAATAGCCAGTGGCTAGTTTATTCACTGCATATAGGAGGTCCAGAATCAAGTTTATCCTGATTACTAGAAGGGAGTTATATATAAGCTTCCACATCTGTCTGCAGCTCCAAGCTACTGGCTATACCTCAGCTAGAATTTTTCCACAAAAAGCTTTGGTTTCAATTGGTTGGTGTTTTCTGATAAGAACTGCCTTCCAGAAATTCCTACCTAGCTCATCTGGATGCTCAATTGAAGAGAAAAAGGGTGCAAAGAGATAGAAAGAAACCATTCTGACAGATGTCTTCCAGGTACCCATATTTACATATGCTTTCTAAATATAAATTATTCAGTGCAATAAAGATGTTACTGGAAGTGCTAAAGCCTATATAAACTTTATTAAATAAAGCAGATCAGATTCAGAACTGAAGGAACTTTCTAAATGCAGGATTCTTATTCCTTCTTTATTACCTCTTTAGTAAACAATTCTCACAGAAGCTTCATGTGAAAATATTGATACTATTAACTGTACAACCAAAAATGAAAAATGGTAAAAGTGAAATCTTTTTACCTTTTTCTCTTTTTTTTTTTTTTTACCTTAGCCCCATCTTTCCCCGGTTCTCCCTTGATACCTGGTAAGCCACGTGGTCCCTGAGAGAGAAAAAATGAAAACCAGCTCAAATACTAATACAATCCAATACACAATGAGACACAGAAATGTAATACAACCTGACCTAGGGACTGATGTGTCAGCTGGCTGATCACAACATTTTGGTAACAGGATAGAAGAGCAGAACCAAGCATGCAATGTATCCAGCATGTATGAACATGGCACACTATCACAACCCATAACGCATAACCCCATAACTGGGGAACACCAAAACAATACTTTGCTCTAACCAAGGACCACCGCAGGGAAAAAAGGGCATCACATGGCCTGTACTGTACTAGTCCAGAGAAGTCCCCTTACTTTCAAATGTCCATCAGACAGCCTTCACATATGCCATGTTGCAGGCTCCATCTTGGCCCCAGCATGCTCTCAGATACTTAATTCAACAAATGAATAAGTCCTCAACTATTTAGCCAGACTGGATCATTCCACAAGTAAAATACAGCACCAATTTCCAATAACTGTCCCAGTAAGGGCTACTAGATTAATACAATGAAGAAAAAGAATTCTCCTCCATCAGTCTGGGTTTTATCTGAAACCTTCTTTTGGACATATGAATTGTGGGTAATCAATCACCATGATAAGGCTTCAGATCACTGTTACTGATTCATAGAAATAATGGAAGAACTACTGTTTGGCCTCTGGATCAGGATGAAAATATCTAAGCCCCAGCTGAGTCCTGATCCTACAGGCCTTACCTAACAATGATTAGATTTGCAGTCTGATTGACAGCCTGCCTACAAACCCCAAAGCCATGTGAGTTCCAAAGCAATTCACCCAAGGATGGCCCCTAACTTCATGCCATCCCTTGAGCCCTTCTCATTCCCCACACCTCAACTCTCAATGACAAACAAGGGATATTGGGAGAGAGTTGGTGGGATTTGTCTCAGATTTTCAAATTCTAGGAATGAACAGAAACTTACTTGAACCCCTGGAGTTCCTGGGATACCTGGAGCTCCTGCTGATCCCTGATATCCCTAAGGAAAAGAAACCAAGACTTGTGACTTTTCATAAGTTATATTTACAAATTTCCAAACACTTAGTTAAGGAAAAAAGCAGTCCTCCTAGTTACTAGAGAACTGTTGTCACAAACCTGTCAGTTTAGGTCGCAAATTTCAGTAATTGCTATCACAGTCATACATTTGAGAGTTAGATTTCAGCTTTCAGAAGCTTTCATCTCTGCATCTTGCATATGCTAAAATCAGTTATTTTAGAATTGTTACAGGAAAATGTAAAAAAACATATTGTTTTATTCCCCATCGGGGGGAAAAAAAAACCAACCCACATACGTAGACACTTTTCTTTTCCCTCTCTCTCAAGAAAAATAGCTGAAAAATGCCAAGACTTTAAAAGGCTTATTTCCAGTTACAGGAATAAGCTTTAACAAATAAGGCATGTTCTAATACATTATGCAGTTAGTTTTGTAATATCTCTAAATAATAAAAATTCCGTGCTCAATACTAAGCATTTAGCTATGAACTTGAAGGTATATAACAGGCTATGTAAGTAAATAAAAAAAATAATTTGAATGACTGGGACTACAAAAAGAAATACTAAATAATTCATGAGTTGAAAAGAACATTTCAGGAACGCTTTACTAGAAATCAACACTGGCAGAACAAGAGAACCTTTACAGAACCCAAAATATATGCCTCAGATATTCTGGTAGATTGGATTCAATGAGTACAGCAAAGATAGTCAGTTTTTGTGCAAAACTAACAAGTGCTTTAGAAGAATCCTTTAACAGAGGCAAGTAACTGAAGAATAGGAATTTTACCTAGCTCCATTAAAAATAAAAACTTGTCATTCCAATGGACAAAATGAGCTACAAAGAACAGGTTTTTTGAGAAAACATACAAAACAAGAAGAGAAATTGTCCTATAAAACTCTGAGGCTATTTAGCTCAGACCTTTCAACAGGCAGCCCAAACTAAATTTGATAAATCCCATAAAATAGACTATCCGTTTTCAAATACCCAGAATTTGATCTTTATTTGAACTGAAAGAACTAATAATCCTATTTCTAAATGGGTTTCAGTCTTAAAAACCTAGCACAAAATTTAATGAGGGAATTTCCACACTGGTAAAAAGGAGCTAACAGAATCTTTTCAATACAAGGGTGGCAATGTGTATGCCTGATTTCTTCTTTAAATCAGTCAGAAATTCCTGGGAATAATAAACAGAGCTAAAATTATATGCTGGGTTAGATACAAGAGAGTACTTGCTGTGCCCTCTTCCCAAAAGACATTTGAGCACATGCCCGACGAGCCAGCTGGTAATGTTTAGTATAGAAGTAAACAGAATTCTAGGTCTCTGTCATACATGGATCCTTTATCAAGCATTTCACTTTCAGTGCTCAAGGCAGTTCTAGCAAAATCAGCTTTAACTGTAAATGGTGTAGCATTCCCAGATTGCTTATAAGCCTCCTGGGTAGCTGAAACAATTCACCAAGCCAAAAAATGCCTTTTAAAGTTTATCCTTTTATTTCTTCTCCAAAAAAAAAAAAAAAAGCAAAAAGTTTGTATGACTTCCTGTAGGATACAATTCTATATAAATAAAACTTTATTTCACATTTTAGATCTCTGAAATGCAATTTCCCTTCCTTCTCCTTCTAGCTGAGTAGGGAAGAAGTAAAGGACAATTTCCTGGCTGAACTGAACTTCAAAATTCACAAGATGAGTGAATGATGGCAGAAGAGTTTTCAGCTTACAAAACTGCATATTTAGCTCAGAGTTAGATCTTGTAATGTGACTTCAGAGCAAATCAAACACATTGTCAGTGTGTTTAATGGAAACCCAGAACAGAGAAGATTCAAAAGGAAATTCACAGAAAGTCACAAAAATGAGAATCACTGTCTGGTACAAATAATATTGCAATTGTTTGGACAAGTTAAAAACACCTCCTATAAATTAAAAAAACTGGCTTTCATAAAAACTGAGCATGTCTTTGTATGACTATTCCTTTTGCAGTATGGATCATCAATCTATATGCTAATGCTTACAATTTTTTTTTTGCAGTAAAGTCAGCGCAAGTCCTCTTTCTCTAACCTCAAAGCCCTCAGTAGGAGTATGTATGTGACATACATACATATGCTCCAAGAACAGCTGTGCCATAGCTGACATTTTATGTAAAAGGGACAGAAGTGAAAATTCCCTTTTCAATTGGCACAGATGCATTCAGAACTGAAGGTTAACTTTCAAATAAGGTGAAAGCACTAGATTTGCCACCAAAAAGAATTCTTTTTATTTGGACTTGGTCTTCTCATGAACTTTTCAGAAGACACACCATTGGTGTGAAAAGTATTACAGCTAACCCTGAATTTGATACTCATTTTTTAATCCAGTTGCCTAAACATAGGCAGTTCCTGCCTCTTGAGAGTCCCTGGACACCCACCCAGTGTTAGAAGATAGTGGCACAAAATATTTGGGAGGCATTCATCCTTTTGAAAAAACAGCATGGGCAAGATAAAACACCTTACAGCATAAGAATCCCATAACTCTTGTAGTATATTAGTTAAATATCTGTTGATTAATATGGGAATTTAGACACCCAGTCTCTGTACACATGTAAACTCTAAATGTAGGTGTCTTAAACTGAATCCCACCTATAACGTTTCATCGGTGTTGTCAATCAGCACTGCTCCACAGCACTTTGTTCATATTCTCATTCATTATTTTACATAAGTGCAACTGAAATCAGCATTACACAAAATCTCTCTCTCAATTTGTGCATGGGTACAGTACTGATAAATTCCTAGTGCCTGAAAAACTGTAAAGGCAAAGTGATAAACAACAAGATACTGAGATGCTTAGTTTTGTACCAGATGGCTGAGTATTTAAAAAAATCACAGATAAAATGTAACTTTGGAATTTAAAGAAAACTGCAATAATTTACAAATAATAGTAAAAAAGTTGAACAGACTTCTTAGCCCAAAGAACTTACATAAAGGACACAGACAAAGTAGCAACACTGTAATCGTCAGTGAATTAAGAGCCTTGCTAGAAAATGAAAGTTAGTTTACCTGTAGGGAAAAAATTGAGCAAGAAGGACAAATGATAAGTATTAATTCCAAAGAACTTTTTAGGTGCAATAGCAGAGTAAACCTCAGAAGTATATCTTCAATGCACTTGCATGCCTAAAGGACAAAAGTTTGGACAGCATTCATAGGTGCATCACATCAGAAAAATATAAAATAAAAATAAAAATAGAGGACGTACTGATAAGGTGACTGACAACTGCACTGCACATTTCCTTACTGAAAAGCTTTTGGAGTCACTGAACAACGTAAATGACAAAGGCATGACAACAGGACTACTTGGGAAAGACAAGGTAGAAGTCACCAGGCTCAGTTTGGCTAGGAAACAACCAAGGATCAACAGTAATGGTCTAAAGATATTTAAGGACTGTAAACACTAAGTAAACAGAACTATTTAGGGTGATGTAACTAAGCATAATGGAATTCAATAGCAAAAGAAAAATTTAAGTTGGTGTTAGGAAAACATCCTGACAGTGAGGTCTGCGGACCTCTTGTGGAAGTCTCTTACAGAAAATCTTACGTTTAATGTACATTTTAAGCACAATTATCTAAAGTATTAGAAGAGAAGTTTTAAAACCCTTTTCATAAAATACATTACTTCCTAAAGGACAGAAATTCTTATAACTATTCAGACATGTATCCACACGTACACTCAAATTTGCAGTCATGCTGTGACCGTCTGGCAATATCAGTAACTAAAATCCTGAGAGGCAACAGAAATGTTAGAAAGTACTTGATGTATTTGAATTGTTTTAGCCTTTCTCTGAGAAGTTGTTTATCATCTAAAGTTTTTGCCTCAGGTCCTTCCTCCTCCTTTTCTCAAGGAGCTTTTTTCCCATCCAGCCCTCAGATGACCTTCTCTAACACCTCACTATGCCTGTACTCATCTGGCTACTGCTCCTTTTTTTCCTGCCCCTTTGGACATGTGGATCAGTCAAGTGGTCCTCTCCAGCAGATCTGTTTGGAGCCTGTGCCTTACTCCTTTCTCTGGGACTTTCTTAAGCAGTGGTAACTCAGGAGCTCAGAACAGTGTCGTCATCTCTGTACTCCCTCTGTTAAATAGTATGGTCCTGTTGAAGGACTTCTCGTGGCGTCTGTTTCTGCAGGCTACCAGAACTGCCTCTGCAGTGAAGCCCCTCTGTCTACACATACCAAAACATGAAAATGAAGGGCAGATCCAGCATTAGATCACAAAGGTAGCTAAATGCAGCTTTTACCCTCCACATAAATTTGGGGGTGACTCCTGATCAAAGATTTGTAATCACGTAAACATTATTATGGGAAAAGTACAGAAAAGAGTTCTCATTGTCTTGTCTGTTGCCTTTTTTTTTTTGCTTTGTTTTGGCCTGTTTAATTCTTTCTCCATTTTTTTATACTTCCTTCCACTGGCTCCTCTGTCATCTGCCACGGCTTTCAAACCTCAGAGACACTATATTTTACTTGAGCATGATCTTCTGGGTTCAAATACCACAGAGGGGAAAAAAAAACCTCCCTCAAGATTATTAAGTAAAAGGTCATAAATGCAGCTCAAAAAGTTCTTGAGCTTCAGACTTCTGGGAGATGGGATGATGTACCAAGGGAGTATAACATCCTGATTGCTGCTTAGATGATCATCCTTACCATCTGCCCTTGGCCACTGCTGAAGATAGTTGTATCGCCTTTTGTCTGAAACGTAGAGCTGTATGCAACAAGTCAGCACCAGGCATCACCCCGATTTCAAAGTAGTAAGTCTCAGTGAAGCCATTACATGACTGTATTAGTCAGAATGGAGCAAACATATTTTCTCTACAAATAGCAAGGTCACAGCATTACTGAGGAACATGTATTTTCCTGGAATTGAGAGCAGCATTTTACAGCTGAATTTCACTATGTCTGTGAAAGTTTCCTGAGAAAAGTAGCTGCAGAGTTTATATCAACTTAAATCCCCAGGCAAACCATCCAATAGCACAGGTAATCCTATGTGTGCATGAAACTATCACCCATTTTTATTCCAAAAGTACTGTTTAAATAGCTGGCCACTGCCATTAGACTAAGTTCATCATAAAAGATTCAGCCTTCAGTTGGTCGCCAATTATTATTAAACTCTACATAGTACAGCTGTAATAATGTTCTATAGTTTCTTAAAAAGAAATATTGGAATGATCAAAAATTACTTATTATGTGAGGCTTTTGATACCTTATATACTCTGTGTTTGGGTTATATCACTAAAGTCAGTCTCACCAAGTTATTTTTAAACTGCTTATTGCTTGTGGACACTGTAAAGACAAGGCAAATGGTTCCAAACTTTCATGAATGAAGCTAGACTGAATACTGGAAAATTGTCCAGATTTGCCAGCTGCATTGTTCAAAGTTCAAAATTGACAAATAAGTGTATTTTTTCATTTCTTTCAGCAGACCGATAACCTCTATTAACCGGTGACCTCTATTAACCACAAGTGATCACTGCGTAGACTCTGTTCATTTTTTTTTCCCCTTAACGTGAGTTTTTCCCCCATACGTATAAAGTATCGTTTGGAACAAAAAATGGCTTTGTGACCACACAGTCAGTCTGCTGAGAATTCTCAGGGCCAGCAACCACTCCAGCTGCTTCTTTCTGATGAATAATGCCCATTAAAATGAGCTCCAGTTGAGATTCAAACACTATTTTTACCCTTGTGTTATTTACCAGTGCTATTTCTCCTGACAAGACAATTTAATCATTTCAGGTCCTGAATGACATTTTTGATTGAAAAATATGTATTTTCATTACTTATTATGCTTCCCACTTTTGTGCTTTTCTGCAGGTACTTCAGCTGATCTTTTCTGTGTGTATTGGA
Source organism: Scopus umbretta (assembly GCA_013400535.1). Classification (NCBI taxonomy): domain Eukaryota; kingdom Metazoa; phylum Chordata; class Aves; order Pelecaniformes; family Scopidae; genus Scopus; species Scopus umbretta. The sequence continues at coordinate 39,393 of VZTL01063785.1, forward strand.
GTATGGAAAATAAATAGAGGTGGCAATTAAAGGGAAAAAACAAAGAAGCTATAAACAAAACTATTTAAAAAAATTAAAAATTATTGAAAATGAGTCACATATATGTTCACTTCCCCAAATATTACAGCAAACAATTTTACTGAGTAACACCAGGTAAACAATTATTTTCTGGTAATACTGAAGATATTCATAGGAATTGTTTTGAATTTTTCCCAACCAAAACTAACTTCAAGTATTACAACAATCTAGCCATCCCACAAACAATAAACCAAATTTTCTTTGATGTTTTACTTTAAAAAACAGTTATATATATATGTAATATAAATGCATGCCTAAAACCTTTCTCAGAGGAAGAAACATTTTGTTGATCAGTTATACTGTTCCAAGAAAATGAATACCAGATAGGCAAACTGGAATAACTTTAGAGGAGAACATAAAAATGTGTTTGGGAACAGAAAAGACTGACTTTCCAGGAAAAGCTTTTCATGCAAAAGCCATGTGATTAAACAACACTGACTACACAACTACCTGTAAGCCTATTGTGCTGTCTGAATTAAGAGTTTGCTTTTCAGAGTTCCTCAGGGGACACAGCTAAAAAGAGCCATATGAGCAATGTTACCCCAAACAAGGAAAATCACTGACAGCACAGAAAAAGTGCAAGTTGTATTAGCAAATAAATAAGTAAAACAGAAAGAAGACAACAGAGAGAGAAATCTGTTTTTCTGCACAGTGTATCTAAAGGGTCTCTCATCGTTCACGGCTAAAAGCTAGCCTGGAAAGCACTCAAGAATCTACTGTAAGGAACAATAATGTACTGGCCAGAGCTGCAGATGATCTAATATGCTTGCAATTAGGTCCTTACAAGAACAAGTGCAAAAAGCTACAGATGATTTTTCAAAAAAAAAAATTAGTCTGTTAACAAAGCTATAGGATTCACCTGTAAGCACTTCAACTAACATGAACTTCAATTCAGCAAAATGGTAACATTTGTCCTTTAGCAGGGCTTTTTGATTCCCTTCCAATTGTCTGAGATACTTTTGTTAATCTTTTCTATGTTCAGAAAATGCCCATCTATGCACATTATGACTCACTTGAAGAAAAAAAACATAATTGTCAGATTACAAAGTTACAGAAAAGCTACAGTATCAATTTATTTCTCCTTCAGGAACCACACTATTACAAATTTCAGTGCTTATGGGAAGATATACAGCACTGAAGTAGAAATCTGTTAATAAAAGTACAAAAAAATCAGAACAAATTGTTTCTAAAACAATACTGTTGCAGCTGACTGAGCACTTCAGAAATAAAGCATT
>VZTL01063786.1:0-21062 GCA_013400535.1 Scopus umbretta
CCTTCATTCTCAACTCCTCTACCCCCTCCCTCCCATCCCCCAAGTGGCACTGGGGAGATGGAGGCTGGACTCAGTTCATAACACTTCGTCTCTGCCGCTCCTTCCACCTCATGCTCTTCCCTTGCTCCAGCATGGGGTCCCTCCCAAGGGACAGAGTCCTTCATGAACTTTTCCAGTGTGGGTCCTTCCTACAGGCTGCAGTTCCTCACAAACTGCTCCAGCATGGATCCTTTCCACAGTCTACAGTCCTTCAGGNACTCTACAGCCCTTCAGGAACAGACTGCTCCAGTGTGGGTCCCCTGCAGGGTCACAAGTCCTGCCAGTAAACCTGCTTCAGTGTGGGCTCCATGGGGCCACAGGTCCTGCCAGGACCCTGCTCCAGCGTGGGCTTCCCTTGGAGTCACGGCCTTTAGCCATGTCCACCTGCTCTGGTGTGGGTGCTCCATGGGCTGCAGGGTGGATATTTGCTCCACCATGGACCTCCATGAGCTGCAGGGGGACAGCCTGCCTCACCAAGGTCTTCACTGTGTGCTGCAGGGGAATGTCAGCTCCGGCCCCTGGAGCACCTCCTCCCCCTCCTTCTTCACTGACCTTGACATCTGCAGGGCTGTTGCTCTCACATATTCTCACTCCTCTCTCCCAGCTGCTGTGCAGCATTCTTTACTCTTTCTTAAATATCTTATCACAGAGGTGCCACCAGCATCACTGATGGGCTCAGCTTTGGGCAGTGGCAGATCTATTGGAGCCTGCTGGAACCAGCTGTATCTGACACGGGGGCAGCTGTGGGGTCTTCCTACAGAGGCCACCACTGCAGCCCCCCCGCTACCAAAATCTTGCCACATAAGCCCCATACACTAACATCTGCTTACCTCCTCTTTTAGATGTCTTAACATGCTACCTGGTTCTGGACTATAGCCTCCTCAAGAGGGCAAGAACAAAGGGAAATTCATTTCTCGGAACAAAGAAAAATGAGAAGGAGGAGAGGGGAACAAGGACAGGGCTTCACTTGAGTAATGCTTTGCCTGAGGTTGAGTTATTGCCTTACAAAAGGCAGGAGGCTGTATTTATAGGAAATGAAATTACATTTAGACCTTTTTTTTTAGATGAACACCCAAGTTCTTTTTAAGTGTGTGTACTAATGTATTTATTAAGAATTTTGCAAATTAGACTCTGTGAAACAATAGTATAATCAGCTACAACCCCATCAATTCTGTATCGATTATATAAATTTTGTATACTTTTGTAACGTACTCATTTGTCAAATAATGTTTGGTTGGAAGCAGCTCTAATACTTTGGTAAATTTTATATGATTTAGAGAAGAGACCCTCTGAAAGAAAAAAACAAACTGAAATGTAGAAAAGCAGACAGAATGGAAAAGTAAAATATAAGAACATAAAAAAGAAATGGAATTTAAAAATCAAAAAAGGTGAAAGGACATTCCCATGGTCTATGGATCTCCTTGAGCTAATGATGCAAGAATTTTTATATTGTTTTCATGTCATTTTTTAATGGCAAATTTACTGCCTTTAAATTATATATTCATCATACCGGAGTAAAGAGAACAACTAAGAGGTCTTGTTCATATATCTGATTGTATTTCTTCTTGCAGTTTTGTGGAAAAATCTGAGATAAATGCGTCACAGATGGAGTCAGGAGTACTGTTAAACATGCAGTAACAGTAAGAGGTTTTTTTTGTAACTAAGGATGACAGTCTGTGGGGTGGGAAATAGCCCAGTTCAGGTGTCTGTAACCTAACTCGCAATATCTGAACTGCTCAGCTAAGTGCTCCCTATGGCAGACAGTGAGCTACAAGCCACAACCAACCCAGGCGATTTTAGGAATCTAGTTACGTGCAATGAAGCCCGGAGTTATCCTTCAGTTTCAGAGAAATGGAGTGAAAAATAGTTATGTGGGGTTTGGTTAAGCAACTACTGGGGCCGGTGAGGAGCTATGTGAATAACTGGTCTAAAGTTAGCGAGGCTTCTTTGTGACTCACGCTTCACCGCCCGAGTGCAAGCAGTCCTTATTTGGTTGTGCAGCTTTTTAACGGTTGCGTTGCTCTTCAGTGGTGCCAAAGACAAAGTCCACCATGTTGGAAAACTCAGCATAACTTGCTTTGTGTGAAACAGAGGCTGCAGCTCTGTTCAGTGAAGGAAATGTTTGGTGAAAGATCATCTCCGTGATATAACCAAGTTTACCTACAAGGTGATATTACTGTCTTTACACTCAGTTACTGGAAACCAGAGGAATAGAAAAGGACCCATCCTATGCCCAGAGGACCTGTCTGACCAGCAGTCAGCTTCCAGCCATGAATCAGTGCTATGAATCAGGAATCATTTGAATAGAGGCAATAACATGATCATACCTGACAACTTCTAGGGAAAAAACAATGGTGTAAAAAATTTTTTTACCTATGTGTTCACATATGGCTGGTTTTAATTTTTTGCAATCCTCCTAGCTGAATCTCAGTGCTCTCTAATACACATGAGGTTAAATCAAACTTCTGCACTGGTCTTATGTTGACTGCATTCAAATTCAGTCTTGCAGCTTTTATACCAGAGCATAAAACCCTGGTGGTAAGCCTCTAATTCCTCTGGAATCGCTTTACTGCATTTCAGTTTACAGTAAAGTATATCAACTCTCCATTGTTTTGGGGCTGTTTAAATTTTTGCCAGAAATAGGATTTTGAAAATCAGGCTAAATGCAAAACTTTGGTTAATGCTAATTATACTCCCAGAACTTTTTCCAAAGACCTATACAAGTCCATGAGGCTCAGCACAGGTAAAGGCACAAGAAGGTACAGTCTTGCTGTGTCTACCCTGCCTTTCAAACCCTGGCCTCCGTCATCACCAAAGCCCAAACTCACCAATGCTGTGCAGCATGTACCAACATCTACAGCTCCATAGGGTGAGTCAGGAAAAGCTTCAGGCATTGACTTCTCCTTAGTTTGGGTTACATATAGTGTGGACAGATGTAGGGCAGCATGCCTTCTCACACTGTCACAGCTACTCTGCCTGCCCTTGCAACACCATTACATGATCAGTCTGTTTTCGATGGGACTCTGCTGCTTATCACAGAGATTTGCTGCAGGATTACAGGCAGTCTGAGGTTGCCTTAGTCCAAGTACTAAGTTAAAGTTTTCCTTCATGAAGGAATATGGTTTTGTCAAGACATGTACACAGGGCTTTAGATTGCATCTTGACTCAGTCCTTTAAAGACAGTATTGAGCGAGACTTACAAATGGAAGGGGACAGCCAGCTACAAAAAGCGAATTCACAAATGAAAGGTAACTACAGGAGGTTATGCCACTGCTCCTGCCCAGCAAGGTTTGGATCCACACTGCAGTGAAATGCAGCTGACTGGCATCCTGCCCTCTTCCCTTCCCCATGTCCTGTACATATGCTTTTGGAGGAAGGAAAAACTGCATGCACCTAAAGGTAATATCTTAGGACTTCAATTTAAATTGAATAAAGTAAATTATTATACAGAAAATTTTGAGAGATCCACATGTACCTGTTAGCTGGAGGAAAGAGAGACTCCCGATTATTGACCAAAGGAGCAGACAAATTAAATGGAGGATGTCAGAACTAACACAGGTAGGTAACATTTGCAGGAATGCCATTGCTGTTGTGGTTTATTGCTCAAGATTATTACTGTAAACATTTATCTCTATATTTATATCTTTTTCCCACACAACATCCCAATTAAATGGTTGCAAATACAAAGTCATTAAATGCAAAGCAATTCTCAACACTGTAAGACGGCAAATCCAAATGTTTAATTTGATTGCTTAATTATTAGTAATATAGACGTGTTAGTCCTCATCACATTGTTTGTGCTGAACCTGAGCGTATAATCCCTTCCTTGGGCCTTTCTTCCCCTAAAGCAGTGGGACGTGAGGTAGATCACGCTGGGAAATTGCTCAGTGCACCTTGATCCAGCCAACCAGGAGGGAAGAACTGGATTGCCTCTCTCCAGGGGTGGGCTGGCGCAGTGCTGAGGGGCCCCGGCAGGACCTCAGTGCCCAGGCAGGGATGACCGGAGGGTTTTACCCTCACACAGCCTGCAAAAGGGATACATAGCCCTAGGTTCCAGGTGCAAAGGGATTTTACCCTCAGGGGTAAAATCTATGGAAATGGAGTGTAGAAGCCATGGAGATGTGTCTCCCTCTACAGTCTAGGCCCCAGCCAAGAAAAATAGCCTGTAACAACCATGAGGGGACTTCAAATCTGTGTTGCTCAGAAGTCATTTTGCGTCCAAAAGGAGTGTGTCACGCAAAGCTGAGACAAGAAGAAGGATGACGATTAACTTTGTGGAAAAATACCAGGAGCAGACTGCTTCACTGGGCTTAGCCTCAAGAAATCACAATGCAAAAAAACATTTTACTCTGCAGAAGTGCTTGCCATGTTCAAATTTTATTTTTTGTTAGTCAAATTGAATAACCAGATAACAGAACAAAACAAATCAGGTGTCCTGGAGACCATAAGAATCCAGGTCTATCCAGTTTGGTAGGACCTTAAATACAATATTGCATAATTCACAAGTGACCCAAATAAAACATTTCCCAGCAATTTTTGGCCATTCTTTTTGCTTGGTATTCACTGTAGTGGGTAGCCCACAGCCAATGGCTAATCAACCACATAGGCGCTCACTCACTTCCCATGCACAGTGGGCTGGGTGAGAGATTAGGAAGTGCAAAAGAGAGAAAACTCATGGACTGAGATACAGTTTAATATGTGAAAGAAAGGGAAGGGAGAACAGGGTGTGTGATGCAAAGGCTCACCACCTCACACAAGCAGATTGATGTCCAGCCAATCTCCACTGGCTACCTTGGAAGACAACCCTCACTCCACCTTCTTCTGCTGCTAGCCCAGTTTTGTTGCTGATCATGACATTATATCATATGGAATATCCCTTTGGAGAATTTGGGTCAGCTGTCCTCGCTATGTCACTTCCCATCTTCTCTCCCACCAAGCTTCTTCCATACACTGTGGGGGCAGAGTGTGAAACAGAGAATGCCTTGGTGCTGTGCAAACGCTGTTCACCAATATCCAAAACACTGATGTGTTATCAACACTGGTTTAGCCACAAATGCAAACACCGCACCATACAGGCTGCTATGAAGAAAGATAACTCCATCCCAGCTAGACCCATAACATTCACAAAGACATTTGAGCAGCTCTCGACTTGCATTAACTCCACTGTTGGCTGCATTCAGGTTGGGCAGAATCCAGCTGAGCCTCCTGTCCAAGTCAAATGACCAAGAAACAGTGATCATTCACCACTGAATCATTCAGTTCTACTTCACTTTTTCATTGCACTCATGTCCAAAGGAGGTTCAGGTCTTAGTTTCTGCATATATATTTTTCTCTAGACCACAGAAGCTCTGAGGCTTATCAATGAGTTCCACATAGGACATAGTTTCATGAAGCATCCTTGCTCACAGCAGGGTTGCTCATGTCAGAAAATGTCACAGTGTAAACATTTCAGTGGCAATATTGTGAGTCTTCTTAGTAGAATTTTAAATCATGGAGTGTTTTTATTTTCTGTGTGGCTACAGCAACTTCTATTGTTAAATGTCTCTAAAAGCATTTCTTCTGACCTCCTTGAACTTTCTCTACACAAGCCATGCTCTCTGGCACAGGCACACGTTCTCTGCTGAATGTAAATGATATGACTACGATGCTTGGGCAGGAAATTATTTTTCCTGACCCACAACAGTTTTTGTCATTCAAGATCAAGATAAAGGCTGCAAAACTCACACAGGTAAATCTAAAATTCAGCATCCACTTCCTTTTGATATGGATCTTACTAGAATTAGATTGATTCCTGCTGATTTGAAATGAAAATTCTTTTCGCTGGAAGTTTTTTAATTCAGTTCAAGCCCAATGTTCATCAAAACCCTCTCTCTTTTTTGAAAAAAAAAAAAAAAGGGGGGCGGGGAACATGACACCTGTAATTTCTCAGCAAGCTCTTGTGTTTAAACTCTCCTTTTGAGTTTTGCCCATGCCCCAGTTAAAGATATATGTGAGTTGCTCAATAGTCTGTTATCTTGAATGGGGCTCTGGAGGCTTTCAAATTCCTCTTGTATATATGAGGAAATAATCAGTACCACACACTAAAGTCATGGAATTCAAAGTGCTTTAAACACATCTTCATCTTCTGCCACCCAGATGCTGGTCCAGATCCTACTTTACTGCCACAGTCAGACACGAAGTCAGATGTTAAGGAAGAAAAAGATGAACATGTTCCTAACTATAAAACAGCTTTTTTTCATCAACCTTTAACATTTGGACATCAATAGATTTCCTGGAAGCCTACCAAAATGTACAGAAATGATCACATGGTGGGTATCTGGGCTGTTTTCAATATCAGGTGGAAGCATCGTTCTTTTAGCAACTGCTTCAGACATTACTGTGTAATGTAGTCCTCTCCTGCATAATTCAGCGGTGTTTTGGTATAGATCATCTCTCTCTGAAATCAAAGTCTTTCTTGTCATGTCAGCCAGAAGTACATTGGACTTAAGCTAGTAACCCACTAACTCTTCCATACATGTTCAGCTATACCCATACAAGCTGTCCTACTGTGAGAAACAGCAGCGGTCTTTTCCCATTTATGTGCCTTTCCCTTCAGATTACAGGTAATATGTTCACAAAACTGCACAGCCTGAAAAAAATCACAAGCCAGTCTGTTGACTGGTTTCCAGTCCTCAATAACTATCACTTCCAGTGGCGTTTGGTGGAGTGAAGCTCAAAATCAGGGGACGAGGGAGGTTGTGGCTGCCCTGTTCAGCTTTGGTTTTCTTTGCCAGTGCTTCATGGACCTCTGTCAGATTGCACTGGTAGAGCCTGAGGTATAAGATAGCTCCACATTTGTTAGGGTAAGGGCCTCTGTTTTTTCCTGAGGGCTTTCGCCCATCCTTGTAAATTAGGGTTTATATTGAGTTGTCCAATGTAAAGAGACTCTCCTGAAAGGCCATCTCATTTGGCAGGAAAGGGAGAAAGGCTTCCCACAGCCTCCTATTTCTAGAGGGCACATTTAAAGAGCTCTGTTCTGATCTCTGTAAAAACAGCAGAAACCTCTTTAACTTCACTGAACTGGATTTTCTGCAGCATAGGATACCTCACAAGAGAATTTGAATCAGAAAAATTACCTAGACAGTGTTGTGCATGGTCCCTAGTACATGCCAGTAGTTTCAGCGAGATAGCGCTCTCATATATCTCACCTCTGCCTCTGCATCAACTAACACAGGCGGGCTGTCTGACCAAAAGGCTGTTGCAAAATGCCTTTGTGTATAAGGAACTTGGGGGAAGCGCAGTAAGAAATGATTATACAGTAACTGTACCGATGAAGTTACAGAAAGTGAACTTCCCTGTGACCCTGTGGTTTCACTACTGGAATAATATGAAAAGAGCGTGCCAAAGCTGGCTGCTAGCTGTGACATGACATCAACAGGGAAGTCAAGGGAAAGATTTGTTTATCATGCTTTCATTTACTTCTTAGAATAGTGATGACATTACATTAACACCACCAAAAAGTGAGTCACATATGTAATTGCCACTTGGAGCTATCAGAATCTATATAAGCATTTCAGCTGTGGTCTTGGGAGACAGAAGGTCAAGCCCCTTCTGCTGCAGCAAAGCTCCTTGGCCATCTAGGCACCATGCAATACCTCCTACTTTGTGCTGCCATCCTTCTACCCGAGAGTCTTGCTTTTCCAGCACAACTGAAACCAGAATCATGGAGCAGCACAGACTTTGAGAATGTAAAGGTATGTTACCAGGGGGACAATGTAACTGCATTATGAATAGCCTGATTTTTGATCCAGCTTCTATATTCCTTTCCTATCTGCTTAAATTATCTTCTTATCCTACATTACCACAACAGTTTTTGCCCAGGTAACATAAAACAATTTAAACTTGCTGACTTGCTTAGACACCCTAAGTCTAACTCACAAAAGAGACCAAGTTCCAACTGGTAAACAAAGGGGAGCATGTCATTTTTAAAACACCTCAAAAATATTATGTAGACTATGTTGGAAGGCTGTGGATTTGAATGCTTAGTAAATTGTGTTTACTTAAAAGGATTGCTTGCTTACAGTGTTTTGCTGCTATTGCAATTCTTATATAGGCTAACTATACTACAGAGAGAACAGAATTTGGTAAACTGAAATGGGAAGAAAAAACACATCTAAAACTAGCAATGCCTACAGGACAATGAAACAAGTCAATCAAATGTAAAATGCAATCACCAAATGATCACAGATATACATATTAATTTTTATTTCCTCTTCTTCTTTCAGGTATATCTTGATAAATTCTTTCCACTTAGAGAAACAGAAAGCCTAAGCTTTAAAGAGAGAATTAAAGAAATGCAGAGGTTTTTCCACATGACTGTAACTGGAAAATTAAATGCAGAAACAGAAAAAACAATGAAACAGCCCAGATGTGGCGTCCCCGATAAGGCAGATTACAAAATATTTACTGGAAATCCAAGATGGGAAAAGAAACATTTGACTTACAGGTTAGTGATGTTTCAGATTTTATGGGGATAGGGGTTGCTTTATGTTTAATTATGTGGGTTTCCTTTGCACCATAAATGACATTAATCTGTTTCCTTTTGCTGCCAGGATTGCCAGTTATACACCTGATCTACCTAAAAAGAAAGTGGATGATGCAATTAGAAGGGCTTTTATGGTATGGAGTGATGTGACTCCACTGCAGTTCCAAAGAGTATTCAAGAGATATGCAGACATTGAGATTCACTTTGCACGTCGTGGTGAGAATACCTGTCATTTTTAAAATGCAATGGTCCATATTTGACTCAAAACATGTAATTTTATAGCCATAGCTTTACGAAAGACCAAAGAGTTTGGAATTATTCTGAAGTCTGCATAAATGTTATATCTCTTTATCATGCCACCAAATGTATATGTTATGATTCAGTTTTACTCCTATGAAACCATTAGAAAAACCTATCAGAGTTACAGCTGTGAAATGGAGGGAGAATTCAGCTCCAGAATGAGACACCTAAATTTAGATGTCCATGGCTCTGTCTGCCTTGACAAATAGTGCAAACTAATTGGAACAGATCTGTAGGGCAAACCAGCTGCTTCTGAAGATCCAGCCTCCACAGGCTGGATTCAGGCAGGTTCAGGCAGGTTTACTTTGGTCTAGATCTAGGCTGGTTCCCTGCACTAAACAGTTTTTGGCAGCTGGGGTGCATTAGGTTTGGCCTTAGAGAGTATCTTCTGATTGATCTTCTTCTAAAAGGAATCTCATTGGTGCACTCCAGGATTACACCAAAGTGCAAGCCAAAGCATGGTAAATGCAGATGACCACTTCAGAAGCTCACTTGTGATCCAGACTAATACATGAATGCAGCCATACCTTTAACTTGTGCCTGTCACCTAAACTGACTCGACTTAGCCAGACTAAATGCCTACTTCAAGGTTAGCTGACTTGTTCTCTAGAACCATTGACAATGCTTATTAGATCTCCATTGACTGGAAGTGAAGATCAGACACCTGGCTTACAAGTAGATCACTGCATATAAACACCAAAATGCCCCAAGCTCATGCTTCACTGATGGGAAGCATATTATGTTGCCATGAAGAGTTGACTAAAGTGCCAGTCAAAGTGAGAAAGGATCCTGCAAGCTGGAATGGGTTTTAATCCCTCGTCACGCGCTAGGACTAGGTCTCTTCTGCCCATGTTAGCCCTGCCCCAAGGTCCACATGGTCTAAGGGAAAGGACACAGAATGGCATTCGAGTCCCCAAATACTCCTCAATCAAGCCAGAAGCTCACTAAGGGGTAGGGGGAAATTTTCAGAGCTGGTGCAAATATACCATCCTATCAGCTCTTGCACTCAAGGTAGGAAATGGTAACAATCTACATGCACTGTGATAGAAGTAGGTAGTAGACTGTACCCCAAGGCTGGGGACAAATGAACTTAGCTCTTCAGAAACGTGGTTAACTATCCCAAATCATTGTCTTCCACTAAAATCAGTACAAGTGAGAACATCTACAAGTAATGTTGCCCAGCACTTTCCAACATTGAAAACATTCAGGTGCTTATACTGTCAAGCATTAAGTATTCATTCTGAAATAATCCCTGATTGCTGCCTCAGAAACACATTTCTGGCAAAGGCTCAGAAAAAATGTCCAGCTCTTTCTGAAACACGCAGCAGCCTGAATTATCAAATACAAGTTTTGAACTTAAGTCATGAATTTGGAGAGTGCTTCCTAAGCCTTGCTCCTCATTTTTACAACCTTGCTGCTATCATAGGATTTCTTTTAAGGATTGGTAATGAACAAAACTAGCACAAACAAGCAACATGCTTCAAATTGCAGAATTTAAACATTACAGCTGATTCCATCTGATGGCATTTATTTCTTTTCAAATGCAGAGCATGGTGACGGACATCCTTTTGACGGAAGAGGTAACACACTAGCTCATGCGTTTCCACCTGGAGAAGGGCGTGGTGGTGATGCTCATTTTGATGATGATGAAAGGTGGTCAGAGACCAATCAAGGTAAAACCCACATGTGTGTATGAAGGGGAAAGGCATATATCGTACATGTTAGAAGAACATAGCCATAGGAAATGCTTTCCATAATTCTTCATGCTTCAGTACCATTTCAGTACCAATATTTCTGTTCTTTTCAAATACCTAAGTACTTGTGCTTCATTATCATTAGCAGCTACATAATGCCTGTTCTGTCCATATTTTAAAGCACTTTCCACAGGCGAAAAAAGGACTCTGAGCCTCTGTTTTCTACATAAATTATGAAAACATAAAATTACTTGCTTGTAGGAATAAGGTTGACTAAAAGCAGAGTTGGAAAGAGACTAGATGCTTATGAAAGGGATCAGTAATGTTTTTATTAAAATATTATAGTTACATAAGAAAGTTCAGTAACAACTGATCAAAACTCTGAGGTTTCATTCCAAGTGAATTAAAGATATAAATTCTCCTGCTACTTTGATTCTTTGTATGCTAAAAAGAGATGCCATAGCTTTAACATACTTTTCTATGCTTCTGTGCTACAGAAATTAATTTGTTCCTTGTTGCTGCTCATGAATTTGGCCATTCCTTGGGACTTGGTCATTCAAATGTCCATGGAGCTCTGATGTACCCTATCTACTCATATGTGAACCCAGCAACCTTCAGACTTTCAGAGGATGATAGGCGAAGAATTCAGAAGTTATACGGTAAATTCATGATGACATTTGATTTTCAAGATAAAACCTACTGGGGCACAGGTTTCACTACCCTCCCTGACTTCAAGGGCCTCAAAAAGAAAGAAGGGGAACAAACGTGGGAAAAACACATTCCTGTATGCTCCGTCCACTATGTTCCTTCTGCAGCATGTCCCCACTGCAACCAAGAGGTGACAGAGCAGCAGTGCAGCAGTCTGGCACACTGTCTTCCTGCACACCTATGTATTGCCATACAAATCCTGCAGACCTTGCTCTGCAAATGAGCTGTTTCAGTGAGCGGGGCTACTGGCAGGGAATTGAGAGGTACTGTACCACTTACCAAGCCAATGGGACAGTTCAGAGAAGGCCGAAACTACTCAGCAGTAGGAGTGGAGCATAACCAGCATTGACCCCGTGGGGTAAACTTTGTCAGGTTTGCTTTTCTTTAGGCACCACCTTGCTCAGGGCTTTCTAGGGAAACATTAGGAATAAAACATAGTTGTCTGCATTGTCCATTTCCATCCAGTACAGTCTCCATGTTTTATACTTCTTTCCCACAGGGAGAAAGTCATCAAACGCTTGATGAATGTGCTTCAAAAAGACCAAAGAATTCACATCTGATTGTTTCGGTGTTCCATACAACTTTAATCCTCTAGCTAATTAAAGTGGTAAGCTCCTGGACTGCAGTTGCTCTCCCTGAGTTTTTATATTGATTTATTTGCACTTCATACAATTTCACTTAACAATTAAAAAAAAATCCCAAACTTGTATACTATGTTGTCTAATGTTTTGGGGTTTGTTTTTTTTTTTTTCTTCTGGCATTTCACTGGGGGATTAAATAACTCCTGCATGTGTAATAGACAGACAGAAAAATATTTATTTGAATAGAGGCATAGGTACCTAAAGAGCCTATATGCATTTACTGCTGGAGGCACAAACCCTGTTCCTGGCTTGCTTTCAGTTCCCATGCATGTCCTGGCCCTTCACAGTACCTACTGCTGCCTCCTTAGAATCACAGTGTGCTTCCCACACATACACTCACACATAGAGGAGAAGGTCTCCACAGTGCTTCCTTCAGCATGGGCTGGGATGCTTTGCCAACGGGAACAGCTTTTCAACTTTGTGTCCTCCCTGGCTTGCCAGAGAAGCAGGTTTAAGAAGTAGTGGACTAGTACCTCCATTGTCCACTGTGATATTCAAATAGCTCTCAGGTATTTTGAAATAAAAAAAACCAAAAAAACCCCAAAAAAACCCAAACCCCAAACAGGAGTTCTCCTTCTCTCCTTTGGAAGATTAATCCCACACTGCCAGAAAAGAAAAACAAGCACAGACAGGCATGACCCTGGAAAAACTAGGATGACCTCCTGGTTGCTGGAGCTGGTCAGTTGTCCCGGGGGCCTGAGCTGCTCTCTGCTGCAGGGTGGGATGCCCATCTTCCTGCCATAACTGAAGAGCTAAAAATAAATGGGAAAATGCATCCATATCTCTCAATCCCAAGAGAAAATGGCTATGCCTTCCTGGCTCCCCAGGCAAAGCATCACCTGAGAAACTTCAAAGCCTCCACTGGACTCAGTCCTTGAAGAGGTTGGGAAGGATGTGATGAGAACAGCTTACTTGGCACACAGGTACTGGTCTACAAACACTGGAGGTTTTTTGCACATTTAACAGGATAAACTCTTATGGGACCAATGGTTTGTCCATTAGCAGTTTTTTGTGCTCCCTAAAGGGAAGAGAAGGCTTTATTCTACCTCAACACATTTGCCAAATGTACACAAAGGTTTAGCATCTCAAAAGCTTGACAGCATTTCCCAGGCTTTATCCAAAAGCCTTTTGCAGTTCAAGAGCTGCTGCCTGGTGATGCAAGGGCTCTGAGTCCACGTATAACTGGGAAAATGTTTTGCCCAGCCCAGGTTTGATGCAGGACTCCTGAGAGAAGGAAGTCTGCTGATGGGCAATGTGGGACAAAAGAAAGTAGTGGCATCTTTTGCAATTCAAGGGCCAGGTGGAAAGGAGGGGAGGTAATTTTAATCTACCTATACTCAGAAGACTCCTGTCCTGCTCTCTCTCAGCCACCAGATATATAATTTCCTAGGTTAGCATCTAAACACTAATATACTTCCCAAGGTAGGTGTTAGTCAAGTTTCTGGGTACCATCTTTTATCTCTGGGGTTTGCTCCTCCTGGCTCCCCAGAGCTGCAAGGGATTGAAACAAGCTGTAAGGAATGAAGGTCACTTCCTCTCTGTCACATTGGGAAACCACTTTTTCATGCTTCCCTTCTGACCTCTTCTAATCACTCCCTTCCTAGCTGACACTTTACCTTCAAAGTCCTGCAGCAGAAAAAGGATCTTCACCATCCATGGGATCGCCACTGCTCTGTGATTGCCTTGGAAGTGCCTCCAGCAATGGCAAGACAGCAACCCTTACAGCTACCTCCTCCACAAGGAGGGGGAGCAACCAGCTGAAGAGGGGAGGAGAAAGAATTAGAGCTCCTGACCTGCCAGATGGACAGCAGTTTATTCCACAAAGAATTCATGTTAGTCCAGTCCATCTCACCTGATCTGCTACAAGAAGTAGCACCAGATGGTGGGATGGCTGAAATAAGTCACCGATTGAGACATACAGACTGTCAAAGATATGTACGGATAGGGTATGAAGTATGGTTCCTTCAAGTGCTTCCCCCTCAGAAAAGTTTCTCACCTCTGGTAAGACAGACATTTGAAAACACTCCCATCAGTTACTAGCCATTTCCTCCTGTTGTGGTTTTGTGGTTTAACCCAGCAGACAGCTAAACACCACACAACCGTTTGCTCACTCACCCCGCACCAGTGGGATGGGGGAGAGAATCAGAAAAAAAAAAAAAAGTAAAATTCATGGGATCAGATAAAGACAGTTTAATAGGACAGAAAAGGAAGGAAATAATAATAATAATGATAATGATAATAATATACAAAACAAATGATGCACAATGCAATTGCTCACCACCTGCTGACCAATGCCCTGCCCATCCCCGAGCAGCAATCGCTGCCCCCCGGGCAACTCCCCCAGTTTCTATACTGAGCGTGACACCATATGGTATGGAATAGCCCTGTGGGCAGGTTGGGTCAGCTGTCCTGGCTGTGCCCCCTCCCAGCTTCTTGTGCCCCTGGCAGAGCATGGGAAGCTGAAAAGTCCTTGACCAGTGTCAGCACTACTGAGCAATAACTAAACCATCAGTGTGTTATCAGCATTGTTCTCATACTAAACCCAAAACACAATACTACAGAGGCTACTAGGAAGAAAATTAACTCTAACTCAGCTGAAACCAGGTCACTTTCACATGAAGCTCAAAGATAAGTAGCTAGGGCTAACCGGATATTATTTTGAGGGCATGGGCCTCTAGAGGTACAAGAAAACCAGGAAGTCCCAGAATAGAGGGTCAGATCCCAGACTATATTAAAGACTAAGAAGAATGGGACTAGTGAGCTCCATGGCCTGTGTGGATGTTTCAACTACCTGGGTCGACCTGTGGGGGGTCCTGGGAAGATGCAATGTTGACAGAAAAGACCCTGTTCTGTTGGCCAAAGTCCCCACAGGGAGCATAGCACAAAACAGAGACACACCATGCTCTTTATTGAGCTCAAGTTACTTGCTAGTGCTTCTTAAAGAGAAAACACACACAGGAGACAGACATCATCAGAGGAAAGACTGTGCAGAAAGAACCATTCCTAAGGACACATACGACAACTCATGCACCAAGCTGTAGCAGGCACTGTTCTGACAAATGAGGAGGAAGGCATGACAACAAATATTTGACTGAAAGTAGCAGATCTGTTTTCTAGTATACAATTAATTTCCACATGAACTGAGATGAATGGGATAGAACTCCAGAGGTGTGTGTATTCCTAGGAAGACTGTCCTGACAATAGGACACATATGAAAGACAGCTTCCAGCAAGCACAAGAGCGGACTGGCCTACAGCAGGGCAAGCACACAGTGGGAGTGAGGCACCCTTGTGTCTTGAAGGAGGCATCTCTGAGAGGCAGCACCACTCCACAGCAGGTGAAATAAAGTAGGAGCCAGGATTTTTGTCCTCGGAGAGGACAAAGGTACTACTGGTGATCAGTCAGCAGCATCCTATCTCTTCTGGAGCTCCTGTTGCGTTTCCATTCACGCATAGGACCTCTCCCTTGGGGAAAACAGCTGCCGCTGGCACACCTCACCCTGCTTACTGTATGTGAACTACGCAGTATCTGCCTCCCTCTAGTGGTACAGCTTGACAAACTGCACTGGCTTTACACCCTGGTGTAAAATCCATCTTACCTGTGCACAAGCCCACAGCAGTTACTACCATACATCCCACCATGAGGGGAAATTAGGGACAAGAGCAAATTTAGCAAGGGTGCTGCTGCCTCTTCCTTCTTCACTTTATTCTACTGCATTCTGCGTAAGTTTTTACATGCTCTCCCTAGTACATATCTAAGGATATCTAAGTGCATTATGTCACTTAAATAGCATCTGCTCTCTCCTCTTCCATAGAGAAGAAGAATTGGGTAATCAAATAGTATTTTCTTTTGGTAGGGCTTTGGATTTTTGTTCGCTTGTACTACTGTTCTTTTGAATAAAAATATACTTAAATGCAGCTTTGCTGTTCCAGATAGGACAACGAGCAGCAAATGAACTCTCAAATGTGTTAACATTTCTGATGGGTCCTTCGACCATCCACATATAAAGGATAAGCTTTACTCCTGTTTTAAGAAAGTCATGGTTATTACCCTAGAGAAGCTATTACTGGGACTTACCCAGTCATTCAGGTATCCTGAGCCTAATCCATCAAACACAGAGTGATATTCTGAGAGGGCAAAGTCAATATATGTGTAATAGAATTGTGCACAAGAGATGCACAGACCTGTAGGAAAATATTAGTTTTAATCCACACTACACTATTGATTCTACTTCATCTGCTGTCTAATAAAAATTTAAGACAAAATACACGTTTGGATAATTTTAATTGTACCATTCATTAAGTTTCCTTTCTCTTAAGAAGTGTTTTAAATATAATTGTTTTATATAAATTTATCTGTCCATATAGATGGATGTACAGATTAGATTTGATTAGTATAAACTTAAACAGTATCACAGGTTAGTTATTTTATTAATCTGAATAAAAGACACTTGCTATGCTCTAGCTCTTTTTCATTATCCAGTTTTTAAATATTTATTATATTATAAGGTTTTGAAACAGTTTGTATATCCAAAGACATAAAAAAAAGTGATGAAGCTTGTAGTTTCCTGAGCCATCAGAAATACTGCAGGAAGAGTCCTTGTCTCTTCTCATCTGCCTTTGCCAAATACAGGAGAAACAGCGTTTTACTCAAAGCACTAGCAATTTCTACAGTTTAAATACATACGGTTTCAAGGTAAGCAGAGGGGACTTACCAATCTCCCTTTTCTACTCTTAAGTCACTGCTTTTTCATTTCACGTTAATCTCTTTACATAACATCCCTCCTTCTTTTTAGATATTTTTAGATTTTTTTTTTTAATTACTGTGTCTGTATTGCCTCCTCTTCTCCTTGTTTGGCTATGCTGCGGTAATACACATTCAAACATGACCTCAGTCCTTTCTTTCAGTCTACCATTTCTCCTACCCAACGAGGTAGAATCATCTTGAATGCAGAGCTTCTCTGCGAAATGCATGGCATGATGTCCTTGGGATCAGTTTCCTCTGGAATCCTGGAAATGGAAACATTTACTTATACAAAGAAAGCCAGGAAGAAGGTTATACTGGGCCTAAAGACACTTTCATTTATCTTTTAATTTATTCATTTCCCCAACAAATAGCCTACCAAAAAGAGAAACCATAGTAAAAAAATATAAAGACAGTGCATCAGGAACGAAGCGAGATGGCCATTTTGACATTGCGAGGATGGACAAAGAGTACTGGATAAAACATCTCAAGGTAAGAAATCCAGCTTTGTTCTGAGTTCTCAGCTACAGGAGAATGGTCCTCCAACACAGGAAGTGACAGTAAGTTCAGCTCTAAAGTTTATATAGCAGCCTGTAACTGTTTTCTGTATCTCCATGTCTGAGATCAAAGAAATAAAAAATAGAGGGCACGCCATGAACAGTACATGCTCCCAGAGCTTTGTTTTGTTTTGCACTGAGGTATTTCTGCACACAGTGTTAACAGTGACATTCAGTGGCGCTTGTCTGATTTCACAGAGAATGAGAATCCACATGAGAATCCACTCCCGGTACTGCAATATTCGTAACGCTTCACTTCCAAAAGGGCCATTGCTCTTGAGTAAATTCCTTTTATTTTAAAATCTCAGTACTTAAAGTTTATATGGTTCAAATACTGTCTGGACAAATTCATGGAAGAAAAAAAAATCCATTCAATGATTCCTCATGAGTCCCCACCTCATGGACTTCCTGACCTACAAATTACTAAAAGCTATGTTTTTCTTGGGAATTACTACTGTATGCTTGTCCTATTATTATATTCTTGTCTATGTGGTCCTTATGGAAGACCAAACACTGAGCTACACCAGTATTTTTTTGGATCCAGTGTAGCTGTCCTTATGTTTGACTTTTTTTTTTCCTTTCTACAGGATATATCTTCAAATCCAATCCACTTTTCCAAGCTTTGCAATCTGCCCAAGTGCTCTCTCTTACACTTCTTTTATAAGGTTATTTTTCCAACCCTGTCTTCATCTGGCTATCTAACAACTGTCTATCTCACTGCTTTCTGAATATTCCTCCATTTTCTTTCTCATTTATATGCAGTTCCACCCAGAGCCCTTTTTCCTTCTCAGACGAATAACAGAAGCATGTATTTGCCTTTCCTGGCAAGGGTACTGCCCTCAGCACCCTGCCACCTGTGATGCTTCCAGATCCAGGGCAAACCCTGCCATCAAGAAGCTGAGCTCCCACCCCAGCTCTGTGCAAGAACTTGGCTTCGCACAAAGGGTCCTGTTGTTGCAGCTTTTAATTGTATAATGGGGTTTAATTGCTACATATTCTAGATGAGGGCCAGCGATACCCAGTATTAACAGGGGAACAAGATCTCTGAAGAATAGAATTACAGCAGCAGCAGCAATTCCAGCCTTAGCAATGCATATTAAAGCTGCCACAGGTAAAAAGCTCATA
The DNA here is from genome assembly GCA_013400535.1 of Scopus umbretta. Classification (NCBI taxonomy): domain Eukaryota; kingdom Metazoa; phylum Chordata; class Aves; order Pelecaniformes; family Scopidae; genus Scopus; species Scopus umbretta. The sequence goes on from VZTL01063786.1 coordinate 18,332, forward strand.
GGTATGTGGTGGGAAAGAACTGGTGAGCTGCAAAACTATGAACTATGGCCTGTCACAATGTCGTCCTCTTGGTTTTTCTTTGATAATCTTAACTGGGAATTTGATCCAATTTGAAGATGCCTTTTTTGGGTGTTTTTATAAAACCATATCTTCAGCAAAACCCACCACAAACAGGATGTTCTCAATGTTATCATAATTATGTTTTCAGTTTCAGCAATGTCAACCTGAAGAAGCTCCACTGACGTCAATGGAATTATTTTGGATTTATCTATGAGTAAAAATGTTAGAAAAGGACTAGAGAAAATATTATCTGTTTTGATTATTGTTACAGCAGGGACCACCACAAGCCAGAAAACTACAGATAATCACTGTTTGTTGGAAAAGATTGAGGAAAATTATTCAGGAGTGGAAATTGTTACTGTTTTCTGTAACAAGAAACAGAGAGAAAAGCAGCAGGCTGGTCAGGGATATAGGAAAAGTATAGAAGCCCATTCACAACAGAAAAACAGAAAACACTAGAGGTCTTCAGCTTGGCCACATGAAGGGATCTGACAGAGATGATATACCAAATGTAGTGAGATTTTCATTAATTCTTGTAACTCAAAAAGTAAAGTACTCCCAACTAAATGTTATGGGAAATTTTAAATTAAGAAGGATGTACTGTTTTTACATAGAAAATAATTCAGTTGTGGAATTCACTAACATAGGATATTCACTGACTGCGGAGACCCAAATTCACGAATGGATTCTGAAAGACTTAGACATATTTATGTAGCCTAACAGCTATTAAACATGAGGGCGTGGTGGCAAATGGTGGCTCACTGTCTTGCTGAACACCAAAGGAAGGATCAATCTAAATCTACCCAGTTTTATTAACATTGCAAGTCTTGCGATAGGCAAAAGGAAACATCTTGTCTGCAAAGCCAGAAATTAACTTAGGAGTTTAATCACAGAATTACTATTACTCCAGATGTAATTATTATAGGGAAAAAAAGGGGGGGGAGGAAAAGAAAGAAAAAAATGCTAATAGAGAAAAAGTCTCAATTATGGTATAGTCAAAATGATTAGCACACTTCTTACTATTTACCCCTTTCTCTGCTTGTTGTGGACACCCTTCCCCAGGCCCTCTGCATCCTACAGTTCTCGGCGTCACTCTGAAGGGAGTGTTATGGTGCATCACCAGTGTCCTGAGTCCTTCCCAGGAGTTGACGATGTTGTTGATGGTTTCTCTCCCTTCATTCTAGAAATCACCTTTTGTTGCGCTAAACAAACCAAATTTTGTTTTTAATAAAAATTCCAGTTTTCTACTCAATCTGCTGAGTCCCCTCTGTCCTGGTTTCGGTTGGGATAGAGCTAATTTTCTTCCTAGTAGCTGGTATCTTGCCATGTTTTGGACTTAGTATGAGAACAATGCTCATAACACGCTGATGTTTTAGTTGTTGCTCAGTAGTGCTGACACTGGTCAAGGCCTTTTCAGCTTCCCATGCTCTGCCAGGGGCACAAGAAGCTGGGAGGGGGCACAGCCAGGACAGCTGACCCGACCTGGCCACAGGGCTATTCCATACCATATGGTGTCACGCTCAGTATAGAAACAGGGGGGAGTTGGCCGGGGGGGGCAGCGATCGCTGCTCGGGGACGGGCTGGGCATCGGTCAGCGGGTGGTAAGCAATTGCATTGTGCATCACTTGCTTTGTATATTACTATTATTATTGTTGTTGTTGTTATTATTATTATTTCCCTTCCTTTCATGTTCTATTCAACTGTCTTTATCTCAACCCACAAATTTTATTTCTTTTTTCTTTTCCAATTGTCTCACCCAGCCCACTGGGGAGAGGAGGAGTAAGCAAATGGCTGTGNTTATTATTGTTGTTGTTGTTATTATTATTATTTCCCTTCCTTTCATGTTCTATTCAACTGTCTTTATCTCAACCCACAAATTTTATTTCTTTTTTCTTTTCCAATTGTCTCACCCAGCCCACTGGGGAGAGGAGGAGTAAGCAAATGGCTGTGTGGTGCTTAGCTGCCTGCTGGGTTAAACCACAACACTATCCCATTCATCAACATCCTTTTCAACTTGTAGGCCCCAGAAACGGATATATTCCAGCAGTCATTTATAATGTCAAATAAAAGGGTGAAAAAAACAGAAAATCAACCCCCCCCAAAAAACCCCAATCAACGCCTACTGCTCCTTTCTCAGACATCCTTATATATTTATATAAGGATTGCATTAAGCATATTAATTATTGCCTCACACTGGAAGATCATGTGCAACCAGTTATCTACTAAGACTTCTAAGTCCTTTTCAGAATCACTGTCCCACCATCTAGGGAGACCATCCTGACCTAAAGGCCATGTTAGGCTGAAAGGGATCTGTGGTTATTACTATGGGCTTTCTCTAGATGGAGCTTTGCACTAAAAGCAGAGATACCTCAGAGCAGAGATATTGCTGTGGTTTAACCCAGCAGGCAGCTAAACACCACACAGCTGCTTGCTCACTCTCCCCCTCCCCAGTGGGATGAGGACGAGAGAGAATCAGAAAAAAAGTAAAATTCATGGGTTCAGATAAAGACAGTTTAATAAGACAGAAAAGGAAGGGAAAACGATAATAATAAAAAAATTATAATAATAATAATAACATACAAAATCAGTGCTGCACAATGTAATTACTCACCACCTGCCAACCAATACCCAGTCAGTGCCCAAGCAGTGATCACAGCCTCCCAGCCAACTC
>VZTL01063790.1:3489-19832 GCA_013400535.1 Scopus umbretta
GGGGGGGGGGGAAGGGGAACACATGATATAGATTAGCTCCTGTATGTTGACCTTACAAAATTTTAAAGTTTTGGCTATGTAAATTTTCTTTGATTTAAGGTTTTGTCTTTGGGGGTTTTGTGTTTCTGTGTTTTGGGGTTTTTTTTGTTGTTGTTGTTTTGGGTTTGTTTTGGGGGTTTTTTGGTTTGTTTTTGTTTTTTTTTTTAATTTTCTCAGTTTCCTCTTCCCATCTCCTTGACAGTCTCTGGCTATACCCCACATTAAGCAATTAATTTTGAGCAACACGAGAAGATCTGTAGATCAAAGCAGTACCAGAGCCAAGGTTGCTGAAACATGAATCACGCTACGTGGGTTGGGTTTTTAACTTGAGATAAGCAGATACACTCCGCCGCCACCACCGCACACATGGCCTGAAGCAATCCACAGGGTCCAGGAGCAGGAGGCGAAGTGCTCTTGGCACGAGCATGGGTGGCAGCCTCCAGCCTCCATCCAGCGGGACCCAGCTCGTGCGCAGCAGAAGCGCGGTGTGCCGAGCCGACGCACAGCGAGCGGGGGCGATCCGAGGGACTTGCTTGAAAAGCCCACTGCTGCTCTGCTGCAAAAACCCCGGTATGAACACTGCCCCTGCCCTCCGGCTAAGAAATGCCAAGAGCCTCGCCCACAAAATGCTCTGGAGGAGGGAGGGCGAGGGAAGAGGCGAAGTAAAAAATGAATAAATGCCTGGATCAATTTTTCAAACGTGACTTCGAGCAAATTTTTCTTATGAAATGTTTCATTATGGGATAATTCTTTAGTGTCCTGACTGAACCCCTTTAATGTAAGCTTTCCATAGAAACACAAGCAAAGCCTCGGTCGTGGCAGCTCAAATGGCATCATTAAAATGCAACACAGCCTACAACTTTTTAAGTGTGAACAAAACCACAGCTTTTGCCTCCCAGCTGAACCACAAAACTAATATATTTTTGAACTCTTCATTAAAAACACATTTGTTTGCTCAGTTAAATGCCAAGACGAACTCCAAAATACCAAAAGGTTCAGCTAAAAATCTTCTCTTTCTCCAACTCTTACACTATACAGTCAGAAGCTTCAGTCCCAGCTTTCCTTATTTCACAACCATGCACAAATATACAAAGTAGCATGAAAGATATAGCTGACCCCACGAAATACCCACTCCCCTCTTTTTTTTTTTTTTTTTTCTTTTTTTTCCTGGAAAGCCAATCTTAATGTATTGACTCAGAAACGTTAAGCTAACTCACCTCAAATTAATGAGCAGGGGGCTCTTCACTATAAGTAAAAAACCAGAAGTGTGTTCCCCGGCCTGGAAGGGTGCCAACCCCCCAACCTCCCCATCAGCAGCAAGTTCAGGAGCGGGGTAACGAACGCAGAGGAGACGCTCACCCTCCTCTCCGCACACACTGTGCCAACAGACTCCGCATTTCTACTCCCTGGGTGCATTTGAAAAAGCAATGGGGCAGCAGCAACAGAAACTGCGGCACGGAGAAACAGAAAGGCAAATAAAAAAAAAAATTATAGGAACTAAAGGAAAATGTAGACACAGAAAACAAAACTTAGAAACGCACAGTAGCTTTTCATAAATACTGCCTGGAAACTAAGCGTCACCAGGGGAAAAAGCATCAGGAAGATTTATTTTTTAAAATAGAAGTTTTAACAACAGAAAGCCATTTGGAACAAAGACCAATTTTTGCAGTTATCACTACTGTTATACTACCATTCCCTCTGTAATTCATAGTACTTGCCAACAGCCAGGCCTCCAAAACAAGAACTGCACTGGTTGAAAACAGTGCTTCGCGCTTCTCTCCTTAACCATCCCACACGCTGCTCTGCCATTTTCAAAAAAAGTCAGTCGCAGAGAAAAGTTCTGCCAGGGTCCTGCAAAAGGCCACCAAGACAGGACCCAGAGCTCAGACCGTGCATACCCAGAGGCTCCGCAGCCTCTCCCGGTGAGCCTCTTCCACTCTGCAGGACCCTTGAAGCCAGAAAGCTTGTCCAGGCACTTAAAGCACACATCTCCCTCCACGTGACTCAAACCCTTTACCAGGTCTCTCTCTGCACTGGATGCTGAAGAGATCATTCCTTTCTTTACACAGTTAACTCCATGTTTGAACACTACACTTAACTCTTTTGTTAATACATCCTAGCCTTTTCTCCAGACTAAATAAAACCCAGTTCTTTCACCCTCTGCTCAGAGGCCACGTTTTCTACGTTGCTGATCCTTCCAGTTGCTGCTCTTCTACCACCCTTTCTAGGGCTCGTGCACAAAACCACTGTAAGGTTGTGATGCCCAAATCTGGGAGAAGTCTTCCAGCTGAGCCCTTCCCTACATGGAAAATACTCTTTTCTCGTTAGAGAATAACATCCTTTACCGTCATGCGAGCCACAGATAATAACTCTATATACCAACTCCAGCATATTGCCTTGCAATAGCATGACCCTGTTGTCTCACGTCCTGGCCATGGGCTGTTACTGCTGCTGGGCCCATCGCTCCCAGCCGAACCCTCCTGCCGCAGAGCTGCCCCTCAGCCCCCTGCTCAGCCCCATCCAACCCCTCCTTCCAGACTCCTTCTCCAATCCGTCCAAATAACTTTAAGTTCAAAGCTTCTTCTCAAATAGACATGCAGCTCCGCCCAGTTTCATCCGGGTATTTAATGAGCAGAGTCTTCATTCATTCACCCACATCATTAATGGAAAATATTAATTAATACTGGACCTAGAAGAGACCACTTAAATCTCAAATTCACCTGTCTTGTTTGAAACTAGTTAGTAACTACCCTCTCAGTTTTCTAACCAGCTGTAAACGTTCCTGTGAGCATTTCACCTAATCCACATTTCCTTAGCTTGCTTCTGATAACATGCGTTGCCTGATAACTTGCATCATCTAGTGCGCAATTCCCAGCTCACAAATGACTTTCAAGACTGAATTAGAAAGCTGGTCTTGTGATGCTTCACATCTCCTTCACAATAAATAATTGCACAGATATAACAGCTGCTTAGATGGGAAAGGTATTAGAAAAATCATTTTATTATTTCCATTTTTTTTTTTTACAGACTGTTTCAGATATCTAACACATGTAGCCAGCTCCCCATGGACTACATGTAACACTACACAGATCTCTTCCAGAAGGCAGATCAAGGTTTTAATACTACCAAGACAGCATAGGAAATAAAGCCAGTAGTTTTCAAGATTATAAATAAATTATAGTATGAAGCAGGAAGGTAATGGTACTCTTCCCCTTATAGTTCTGGAAAAATCATAATAGGAACAAGTATCCAAATACTAAAACAGTATCCAATGACAGTATCCAATGGATTCAAATGAAGAGACACTTCCAGGCAATACTTATCCTACAGGGAATAGAAGTAAAAAAGTCACTAAGCTTTAAGAAAAGTCTTCTAAAATCCTTACTAAGTATTCATAACAAACAGGGTTGGATTTTTGCTTGTAATAAACTGTGATCTGATGCTTCTTCTTCACAAGCTTCTAACAGTGCTAACTACAGTGAGTATTCAGCAGCTTCTTGATTTTTACCTCTCTTCCACATTGGCTTAGTCAAAAAAGTAATTCAGAATAAATTCACAATCTCATTATAAAAATCTAAAGATAGTCCATCTCACCTCAAGGTAAGTCAGAGACACAGAAAGCATCTAGCAAAGCCTGCAACTGCCTAGCACTTTCACTTACTTACAGCGTCACAAAAATATTTGATTACACCTTTACAAGGTAACAAGCCTATTCTCAATAATAACCATTCACTTAGTAATTCCCAGCAACCAATTAAAATTTGCTGGGAAAACAATTTCCCACAGTGGCTTACCCCATTTTCAGACAAACAATGCAGCAGGATGTCTAGAAGGATAGGTTTCATAAGGCAACTAACAAGTAACATCAAGCCGTTTTATGAAACGCTCTGAAGTCCTGGGCCCCTAGGCACTCGGACGGTGACCCAACGCAGCAGTTATTTAGCACGTGCATAGCGCCAGCCATTCTGCAAACTACTCAAAACTTCTTTTTTGTTGCTTGAAATTACTTGTTACACAATATGATTAACATACACGTGCAAAAAAGCAAGTCAGGGGCTGAACCAACTGCCCTTACAGGGAAAAGCTGCCGAGACGGACATACACCTGGGATTTAACTTACACACCTAACCTAAGGTGCACACAAAGTTGTTTATATTCTTCATATACCAGTAGGGTATCAACATTAGTGAAACAAAGGCACGGGTCTGTAAGAGATCAGATGTGATGGGAAAAATTTAAGAAAAGTTTAGGCTTAGCATTAAGGAAATGTCCTGACAGTCAGAACTGCTGGTCCGTGTCCCCAGGGGAAGGATCAGATGCTGCAGCTCTTGACGTTTAAACAAAGATTGGACAAGAGTCCTGGTAGCTGCGCTGCCAGGACAACATGCTTCGGCTCAGCATTTCTCAAACCGACCCGAGGGCAAGGCAACAACACATGGGACCCAAGTGTAAAGAGGAGGGCTGCACAAAGCGGTTTGTTCGGCCTGTCTGCACTGAGGACTGCACATAACCACCCAGACAAGTTGCTGTGGAGCAGCAAATACCGTGCATCCGCTACTTCACGTAGTACACGCGAACATATACTGGTGAAAGCAAAGCCATCCGAAGTAGCTATTTCACCCTTACCTCTCCCTTCCCTACATCAGAGACTGAAGGATATATACACACCGAGGGATGCTACAGTGTACAGCTGCATGCAAGGACAGTTACTGCACACGAGCTGCTGCACACAGTCTTCTTGTTCAGGACGAAATACTAAGGAGATGCATTACTTCAGCCTGGTGCAGGATGTTCCTCTCTCCGAAGAGTGGGCATTCCCCACGGCAGGTCGCATTGCAATGCACAGGAATGTATCAGGAAGAGTCCACAAATGCACGTGGCAGAAACCTGCAGTAGAAGAGCTGAACTGGGATAAAAGTGTTGGGAACTGGCAGGATGTTTCCTGAATCCAGGAAGCCTGGAACGGGGTACAGGCAGAAGTATTAAATGTATTTTGGTGCTACCTGCTACCAGGAGCTGAGGAACAGGGCTGTGAGCCACAGACCAGCAAAATCAGGCTATTTATGAGAATCTGGAGCCAAAAAAAAAAATAAATCCAGTTTTTGAGGAAAGGGAACACTACATGTCTTGCCATTAGCCACGGTCACATGTTTGCCAGTCAGATTTTAACTGTCAACCTACCTCATTCAACTTATACACCCTGTCCTAAACAGATGTGCTTGTGTGCATTTCCTAAAGCTGAGCAATGGCAGTACTATTTCATCCTATATTCTGAAGGGAGTCTTCAAGTAAACATATCAGAAGCAATAATCTAGATGACCTAGAAACATCTTTTCCCATAGCTAATTTCCATTATTTAATGCAACTATTTTTGTGCACATTTATGGATATCTTTAGTGGAGATCTTAAAATAAAAAATAAAGCGGTTCACCAAGTGTGAGAACTTCTAAAGTATGGTAACAGATGTTATGTTTCTGATGGCACAGCCATGCCATTCTCATACACTCTGCAGCAAGTCCCATGACCCCACCACACACACACACACGAGTCACAAATGCTAAAAGCAGCATCACTGTTTCTTGCTGAATCCTCCACACGCTGACAATGTAAAAGATGAAGGGCCAGATTTAGACTTGGGACTGAAGTAAGACCAAACTGTGCACTTCAATGCCTTCAAGTTAGATCTCTGGCTCGGAAACAACAACAAGAAACCAACCCCATAACTCCCCATGCAGCAAATGGGAATGTCTTTATAGTGGGACTCAAAGTACCCAGCACGTTCAGGACAGCCAGCTCACACACTGAAGAGGGAACGACGCCAGAAATCTCTCGTCTCTCACAGGTTCAACTGCTGAATGGCAGTCCTGTAAACAGATACCTCTGGGAATAAGATCCACGCTTGGACCTTTCTTCCTCCTCTCCTCACCTCACATGCACTCTTCAGGCATCCCATTCAGCATCGCGTAAGGCCTCAGCAGTTGCCACACCTGCAAAGGTTGTCCCTCATTCTGCACCCCACCTTCCTAGCCCTACTCCCTGTCCACTGAGACTCAGCCTCAAATGCCTCCTCCCTCCCAACCCCAGCTACTGAACCCCTGGCCCCTCTCCCTCTGTTCCTACCATGGTCAACGCAAATAGGAGAAAAAAAAACAACAAAAAAAACCAAACAAAAACAACCCCAAAAACCCCACACAACCCAAAAAAACACCCACAATGGACTGACATCAGTTAGTTTACAGAAAAGATTAAGAATAATTTATGTCTGAATTACAGGAGGAAAGCTATCTCACAGTTGGATGACAGCAGTCACAAAAAGACCGTGTCTCCTTTTCTGTAAAGTTGCAATGTCCACCGGTTTACAACACAGGGGTTCATACAGGCTAGAGAACGTGCGCTTTCGAGTTTCTTCAACTGCTCTGGATATGAAGAATTTGAGTACTTAAAGTAGCGTGGATATACTGAATATTGCTGGCCTTGAAGGTGGTCTCAGTGCCCACAGAAAAATCACCCTCATAAACAGCTCACCCCATATCAAAACACTTAGTCAGTATTTAACTGAATGATAGTTGGTTCCCAGAGAAAAAAGAAGGGCAAGCAAAAAGTAACAGAGTCTTAACTTCACTTGCTCCTCACAGTGATTTAAAGTACTTTCAACATCCGTAATCAGACACGGGACATTGGTATTTGTGAGATTTCATAAGGAAAGGCCCCCTGTTCTTTCTTGGTCAGACATCTGATCATCACACCAGCACTCAAATTGTCACCTCCCCCTGCAAAGAAACACCATAAATAAATAAAGCACCCAAGCTTTGCACTTAGACCGCAAAACAGAAGGCTTGGAGCACAATCAAATAACAATTAACGAAGCAGCAGACAGAAAAACACAGTAAACGAGACTTCATCAACTTCATCTTTTGTGGCTGCAAATTCCATAGCAGCAACCAAAAATGAATTCTTCTTTGAAGATGATCTTAAATAGTCAGAAAGGGTTGGGATTTTTTTTACTGCTATGAAAGAGAAACCTGTGTCAACTAATTCCTTTCCAAAGCCATTCCCTCTCAGTCAGACAAAACACATGACAAGCTCTGAGGAAGAAGCAGGGAGATTTTGGCCTTGGTGGAGTCAATAGAAATTAGTCGGTGCCAAAACAAAGCCAGAAATTAGCAAGGCGTTTATCTAATGAATTTGTAAGCAACAAAACTGGGTTTATTTCTTCTCAAAATTTCCTGATGCAGATGTGTTGGGGAAGGGGGGGGAGTTGCAAGATCAAGTCATAATGCAAGAGAAGTATTCCTTTAAAGCACTCGCTGACAGAAGAGCTTACTGTCAAAAGGAAAACGTGACCTTTATTGTCTCTAAATATACAGACCTTTATGATTTCTTGTACTTTTAAAGTAAGACTTCCACTATATAAAGCTGTCGCCTTTAAGGAGGCAAAGCTTGTGACATTGTTTAGTAAGGGGTTAAACTAGAGGTACAGAGACAGCCACTCATGTCACGGACAACAGGCTTCCACCGGTTCCTAAGAAGACAGCAGGTAACAAACACCTTCCCTCGCAACTTGCTGGTACTTCTGCACTTTGGGCACACAAATGGCACCAAGGTCTGCTGTGCTACACTTGCCAAACCCCATCAATGACCCAAAGGAAGAAGAAGAAAAGAAAAAAAGAAAAAAAAAAAAAAAAAACAACTTGCTTTAATGCATTTGCTCCCTGAGAGTTTTACATCACTTCTGCTTACCTGAAACATAAACACTTCTACAATCCTGTCAGTCCTGAAAAGCTCAACAGGGAAAGCAAACACGAGAGCTGAGTGTTTTCTCCTTTGAGAACTGCGACTGATTAAAGCTCTCATGGAAAGGCAGAGGTGCTACAGAGTACCCTAACGTGGCATTAAAACCTCTAAAAGATATATCTAAAGATGCTTTATTAAGGCCAAAGAAGTCCGGTACGGGAGCGAAGCAGGCTCAGCTTCCATAGTTCCATAGTCCTTATGCAAGGGCTGACAGTAATGCCATTTCTTCAGAATTCAACATATATGACCAGCCTGATCACTGCAACATAGTTACACTAGTGCAACACCTTCAAATTGCTGGAAAAGCAGGTTTTGTTGATAGAATGAGCTTAATATAGATTCCCTAAAATGATTTCAAGGAGGAAAGCAATAAAGCATTTTGAAAAAAGTTTATCATAGGGTAGAAAATAGTTAGAAAAGGATTTGAGAACAAGTGCACTCTGGTTACTTTTAAATGTTTTGGAAATTACTCCATTAAACCAATGCTTTGCCACTGTCTTGTTTTTCCAGCAGTTCTTCTCGATACATAAAAGTAAGTTTGCTTTTGAAACAGCCTAATTCTCTGTGCAGAACATGCATCAGCAATTGTATTTAAGGCAAACACACAGATTCACCTTGCTTAACCAAGCACAACTTACATATATGTACAGGCATAAGAGCACAGAAGATTTTGTTAAATACACAAGCAAAATACTCATCACATCAATACAAGCTTTCACTGGAACAAAAAGTGTTATATCGTGAATGCTTTGTTTTCTACGAATATTAAAAAATACAACTTGATTTTTCAGTGGATGATGCTTTTATTTATACACATATGTAAATCCATACAAATGTACTAGCCACAAAAAAACCACCACCTCACAGAAAACCACTGATGAGGGAAAAGCCCCTCTTTTTATCAGACCTAGCAAACCTACACAAATCTTATTAAAAAAAAAGAAATCCCAAAGGTCTGCCAAAATATTTTCAGGCTAATTGCAAATAATCTGGAAGTCCATACAGTCTGGAGTCTGGGACAGGAGACAAATTTAATTTGACCTAGCTGATTTATAGGGTCCCGAGAAGACTGTGAGACACTCACTAGAAATGCTGTTTTCTCCAGTAATAAGGAAAAAGTTGGGAAGTCAAGGCAAAGAGAAGAGGCGACAGACAACGGGAGATTACAAAGGCATCAAAGACATGGCTGGGAGAGATAAGTAGGAACTATAAATCACATTCGAGTTGTCGTGTGCACTGGAGGATTTTTTTTTTTTTTTCCTTTTTCATTTACTTTAGACGTTCTTTCTGACTCTTAACCCATTCATAACTCACAAGCAGATTGTTTGAAATGTGGAAGTCAAGCATGCAGCAGCGAACGCGCAGAAAACAAACATATTTCAATAATCTTAAAAAGAGAATGAAACGGCACCTGCAAAAGCTATTAGACTTCCGCAACCTAAATCCATGCATATCCCTGTTTGCTTCTGAAAATCTAGAACAAGTACAACAGAAGACACCAAACAAAGGATCTAAGACAGCAGTTAAGCCAGATTAATGCACGTAACGGGAGTCACGGGGCTCTGACTGATACTGAGCCGATTGTCAGGAGTGCAAGCTTTCTAATAACTTACGTCCCACCTCCTGAAGTTTTATGGCATTTTTAGAGGAAGAAGAACAAAAACGCCACATGTCAGATCTAGCAAAGAACCATATATATTCAGTTTTAAGCAATGGAGGAAAGATAGAATATGCTAAGTACTGATACATAAAGTAATTTTTAACCTCCTCCTCCTTCACTGAGCTCAGGCCAGAGTCTTGAGATTTGACAACAGTTGTACCACAGCTATTTCACTTCCGTACAGGTGTATAGATCCGATTGGAGCAAGTCAGGTCTCCATCAAAACTGCAGAAGCATACATGGATGTAACCTGCTAGCCACTGGCAAAATCTCGTTTAATTGCCACTGTAAGTAAACTCTTTGTACACTAGCTGTAACACTAGCTATACACTAGCAATAACAAAATGTTATTTTGATCAAAAATATGCTTACTACCAACTTAAACATATTTAAACATCTGAAAAATACCTGAATAAAGAAAAACTTTAAAATTTTCACAAAATGTCACTGGGAAACTACCGTATGAGATCTAAAAACAAACAAACAAAAAAAAAACCACAAACCAAAAAAACAATCAAAAAAACCCCCAAAACAAAACCACCTAAACTGATGGATACCAGTTGCAAAGAGCACACAAAACCATCTTGCATTATGTCTACTAATATAAAAATTTGGAATTATTTCATCCCATGGTTTTTTTCACCTTTTTCTTTTTTGGCCCAAAAAAGTGAAGAAGCACTAACCAAAGAACATGCAGAAAATTAATTTCTGTAATGCAGACAAAATATTTTGCAAAAACGATTTCCACAGAAGAATCAATACCACTAAGCAGGAGTGAATTTTACTTCCTACATATGCCAACAGCCATTACAGTATTGTTGCTCATAAACAAGCACCTTGTATTAAGATCAACCTTTTAGTTCCTCCCTCACTCTTAGCACATTCTGTTGCAGAGCTGCAAGTTCAAATTTGTCAGGCAAAATGCTTCACTTACTTCTTAAGATTGCTCATTTCATGCTACGCTGGAAATGATTATGTTGTTAACATAAGGAAGACTGCAACTTCATTATCAGGTTTAAGTATCTGCCTTTCAGTTGCTTAAATGACAGTCAATTTGATTTTTGTAAAAGAACACAACTGCTCTCGAATTAGGCTGAAGTTGAAGAGTTGCTAGAACTCCCCCAAACAAGGTTAATGCTATCGAAGCGTAGCAACGCCGACAACCGGTAACCTTTACCTTTCTCTTGTCAGACCAGCAGCCAGCAGTCTGCGCTCTTGAAAAAACACAGAAAATTGTTTTCTGTGCTTGGAATGAGGATTTCTTCTCCTTCCTATCAAACATTTAACAAGGTTTACATTGCACTGTGGGATAATCGCCTGTTATCACTATATCAGGCAGTTACCTGCTGGGAAAAGAGCCTATTCTCGTGAAAGCAGGAACAGGAGTACGAGTTTGTTACTCCTCTTCCTTTGCAAGAACTAATAAAAGTGGGAGAGGTATTACTCCTACCTCTCCTTCTGCTGAGGCTCCTCCTCACCAGATAATTGCTGAGCCTACCATTTTCTTAAGCGTCTCCATAACTCGCTCATATACTGCGTATTTTAGCTCCATGAGGTTTTTGGTTGCGTTTTGGTGGGTTTTTTTTTTTTTGTTTTTTTTTTCCATTGAAGCCAAAACCTGGGTGGGACATGGCACTATTTCAAACGATGAGTCTTCTACAGCCACTTCAATATCAAAGCCTGCAAATCAAGACTGGAAGAATATTAAAGAAATATAAGCAGTTAAAAAAGCAGAAAAATAAAGAGAAATAAAACCCACAAGTAATCCCACTAAGGACATTTTTTCCTCCCTTGTCAGGATATACATTTCTCCTATACATTTTTGTATCCAGAGGTTCAAGACATAAGACTTTCTTTCTGCTGCCGCATAGAAAATACAGCCATTTTATTCTGCTATACTTGATACGTAGGGAAGATTTACATATTTGTGCATTAAAAATAACAATTTTCTCACTATCTTCATGCTGTTTAAAGCAAGCATTATTTAAAATTGTCTGGTCTGTTAAACCAATACTCACATTTTTAAAGGTGTATGAACCAAAGCTCAGAGTTCAGCGATTATTTTCAAGTGCTCATGAACACCCATGTTACTTATCAACGTAGCAACCAAACTGCATCAATTTAGCAACCAAAATATCTTTAGCAAAATACTTTTGTCTAACAGCTGTAGCAGGCAGGTCATTTGTTTGCAGATTTAAAGAATTTCAGTCATCCAGTATTACATGATAAGCTACGTATCACAATTAAAAGCTACCTGGCACACCAGACGTGTCCTATATAGAAGTCTTCCTCCCACTACTTGCTCACCTACCCAACAGCACGTTCCAAACCAAGAACTACCTGTAAAATTAAAACACAGCTTGGAAAACACTTCGTAGCACTGTCACGCAGAATTACCTCTTTGCTATAAACGCTCCTGGTCAGTCATTTCGCTTTGCACGGCCTGGTAAGCGGGGTAGCACCCCTCCCTTTGGAAGATCCCAGGCATCCTAGCATGGACCCTCCCACCGCACAGCGCTCTAACCCTCGGAAGCTGTTGGACTTGCTGTGCATCAAACCACTTGCGCAGGCATGACACTGCTCTCTAGGACATGAACGAGAGCCTGAGCCTTTCACCAGCCAAGGCTACCTACCACACAGTCAGGAGCTTTCAGCAGATATGACAGACCTTCAGAAAACATTCAAGCAAGATTTTTTTTTTTTTTTCTCTTTTAGAGTGTGGGTAGAGGGAAAGGAAAAAGAAAAGAAAAGGAGGAAAAAAAACAAAAGCCCTGGATGGATAATACACAATTCCCTCAAGATGGTGTGACAAGCATACTCATTTTAGGAACCAGTCAGGCATGTGTATAAACCTGTTTTTTTAACATCTCCCTGCAGCTCTAATTAAAACACAAGGAGGGATTAACAACATGATATGTTATGTTCCGCATTCAATTCAATAAGCAAGAAACAAAGCTCTGTAATCTAATGCCGTAACAGGTGTACTTTAAAGAAGGAAAGCGTTCCAAAGTTTTCAAACAAAGTTTAACAAGCTAAGGCAAGCATCCCAGTATTTAATCCAGAGGAAAGTTATAACAAATAGCATCACCAGTCATGAGCTTATCCTCCCACCTTCTCCTGCTCCTCTGAACAGGGCGACTTAACAACTGCCAGCGGAGCCTCCGCAGCTGTGCTCGCAGCTCAGGGTCTCTTCCATTTCTTTAAATTCAAGTAAAGCTTGGTATTGTAGCGCTACAAACGCAGGAGCTTTCATTAGGCCCGAGATCACTCGTCCCAGACTGCTCTAATCTCCAAATTCTTGGTATCCTACACACTGAAATAAGATCTCCAGTGCTGGAAAAGTTCAGGTGCCATCTATAGAAGGGTGACTTGGAGGTAAATAAATATGAGAGCGCAAACAGCCCAGGGAAACAGGGAGGTGGTTAGTAATTACACAGACGTGGAAAGGCAGAGCCAGCAACGTGTGGGTCTGACATCCCTCTACAGAAGTCAACACCCGGGCTGTCACGTTACACTTCGAAAACTCCTTTGCCAGATACCATCTTATAGCTGATGCAAGTTGAAGTATCAATAAAAATATTACCTATAAACACACTTTACAGGGGTTCTGAACATCAGATGTGCAGTCGTAGCTAGAAGATAGTATAAAGAAAAGTCATTTTAAAGTGACAGTGTAATTGATCATTTAACATGGATAAATGTAAAAGAAATCACCTCTCCCCCTCTTTTTATTTTAATTAGCAGCATTAAGTTAAAATCAGCTGGGTGCTAAAATGCAAAATTTCATCTAGTTATCTCACTTTTCAGAGGTGCCATCAAGCCCTACAGATCTCCGGCAGCTCCCACTCCCACCTGACCCAGCCTCCGCCAGCACGAAACCTGCCAGGGCCCTGACATAACATTTTATACATCAGCTCTTCAAGATGCAAATAGCATCTGTTGGCTTCCATTACATAAATATCCCCAATAAGAGCTATTATTAACTTGTTGGTTTCCATTTTAAGCAAAGTATGTCAATATTGCATTTATGTCTCCAATTACGTGAAGCCTCAAGTGTTACAAGCACTTCAAATCTTCAGAAAAGAGAAACGCCACGTGATTTCAGAGGAAGAGTTCCCCTCTCCAGAAGTTTGAGAGCCCCCGAGTCCCCTTCGCTGTAGCTCCCGCAAAAACCGTGGGAGTGGGGAAGAGATTAAGCTGGCACCATCAAATGGCAAGTTTTGGCTAACTCCGTTTCCGTCTATAATGCAAGGAGTCACCAACCAAAAAGCAGCACCGCCACTGATCTAGACAAAACAGCAAGTTTTCAGTTACAAAGTGCACCCAGAGAATGGTACCCACACTTAACAAAATACTAACTTTCAAATTTCAGTTGAATACGACATTGTTATTAAAGTGCCCTGTATTTTCTGAAGAGTAGCCATAAAGCTACGCTATCAAACCTATTCAGGCAAGAGCCCCCAAAACCACATACCAGCTTCTAAAGGAGACTCCTAGGGCCCAAGGGAGAAAGACACACTACAGAAACAGAGGTGTATATAACGTTTTCATCCATGGATCATAAAAGGCACATGACAAAAACGGGTACACGTTCCTACTCCAGATATATCCCAGGTCTTGCCGAGCTAACCGAAAACGTACAGACACCATGCCGTGCTCCTTACCCTCTGGGGCACGACGGTGAGAAATTAATTTCAAAGATTGAAATAAGCTACCTAAATAGACCACGGGGAACGTAGTAGAGGTATCGATTTTGAACTCAAACTCAAGGCAGCTCGTACAGGGCTTAACTTCACTTCTCACCAGCAGGTCTTACAAATCCAGCCGTTTCCACCACAGCCTCGGACACCTGCCGTCAGGCCAGTCACGAGCTCAGCTCGCCAGTCAAGACACCCCGCAGGCCAGCTGCAGCAAGCTCTTCGGGATAAATGCTCAACCGCACTCAGCACGTGGTAGCTACTTCAGTGACCATACATATGCAGGCGTGCCTGCCTATGTGTACGTACATACAGCTGTACCCGAAAAAATAATACTCACTTGTAGCCAAGCAGCCCTTGCAAATTCTCCTCCGCAGGCGAAGCACCCGGCTCTATGAAAACGGTGTGTATTTTAAAAACCAAAACAAAAAGCCCACAACAATCTCAGGTATCCCAAGAAATCCCAGACGCAAACTTCCTGATTTTCTGCTGCGGAGAGGAATTCCACAGAACCGCAGAGAAGGAAAAAGCTGGGTTTATTCTCACACTACACTGAGATCCCCTAGCCCAGACTTTTACATTCACAGCGGATTTTCATGATTTTAACAAGATCCCAAATGAACGTACATTCTTGCCAATAAATGCCACCGCATATGTTCCTGCATCAGCTCTCTAGCAAATCTTTGTGGGTACCCGCTACACATACGTAAAGCAAATAAAGCAAACAAAAAAAAAACCCCGCAGTTGCGCTGACTGACACAACTCCGGGGAATTTTTCCTGCTGGGGGAGGGAGGCCTGTTCTGTAAAAGGAACCCAGAAAGAGGAAACATCCAGCGAAGGACAGGTAATAGAAACGGCTCTCATTATTTTGATAACTTTTACAGCACACAAAGCCCGAGTTTTGCAGAAGAGAGCTTTCTTCTGCTCCTCTTTGGCATTAAAAACAGGGCATGTCACATCTAGTCTGGAAAGGGGTCAGAAGTTCAGTTAAAAAACAAACAAACAAAAAAAACACAACACACCACAAAACTTTGGATCCTAAGAGCACCAACTTGTTTTTCATTTGAAAAGGCACTTTCTTAACTAAAGGGACTTCAGATTGCACTTTCTCCCTTCAATAAGCGCAGGTGAAGGCTTTTCTGATGTCCTGCTAAGGAACCCCGCGGCAGGCTCGATAGCTGTGCTAACGTGCCTTCACCCAGGTTGCCCTTTCCTCCCTAAACCCATCCGGCTCTCGCATTTCCAGGTTAGCTCTAACCATCGGTAAGACACGGTCTCGCTTTGTCGAGATCAGCAGGTGTGCTCGAGATGCTCTGCAGCACGGCCCGCAGCAAGCACCAACGTGACGTAAAAAGTTGGCCGCAGATGAAACGTTCCGCGCGCACCGAGACAAAACACAGTTCTCTTAATCTTTCAGGTTTAGCGCGAAGGCTCTTTCACGTTAACAGAAAGGCACGAAAGCTTTCAAGTTCCTCGTGTATTTTAATCACGGGGTTTCTAATCGCAACCGGACGCCGTCTCCAGCATCCCCTTCTCCTGAAGGTGAAAAAAGACACGGCTCTAAAGCGCAGCGCTAACTTCGCGAGGTTTTAATTCAAGCGCAAAGCCGCTCGTTAGAACAATTTGCGAACAACAGCTGAACTCTCCAAATAACTACAAATGCCTTCCGTAAATTCAGCTGTAGCTAAAAACCAGAAAAGAGGGGCGTTCGTTCTTCCCACCGAGACATACCCTAGGACACCCGGCACCCGACTCTCCCCGTTACTCATCACGGAATCACGTGCGAGCCCTACTTTTGCCACATCCCCGGCCGGCCGCTACTCCCGCCCGGCGGCCCTACCTACCTCCGCAAGACGAAGCCCAGCCTTCGCCGACAGCCCAGCAACCTTGCAGCAAAACGCCCTGCGAGGGGAGGAAGGTTTGCCTCGGCGGAGTCGGGCCCTTCCCGCCCCCAGACGCCCGGCAAGCTGAGGGGGCACCGCGCCGCTGCCCGGGAGAAAACTTACCTCGGCGGCCGGGCCGCGCTAGCGCTTCATTGTCAAACTCAGTTCTAGCAAGTTCCTCGACATACTGGCGGAGCGGTGCTCGGCAGCGGACAAGCGCCCGGCTGGCTGGCTGGCTGGCTGTCTGTCTGCCCGCCCGCCCGGCTGTC
>VZTL01063790.1:20790-41915 GCA_013400535.1 Scopus umbretta
AGGACAGGACTGGAGGGGAAAGAAGGAAGGAAGGAAAAAAGGTACGACAGGACTGGAGAGGAAGGAAGGAAGGAGGGAAAAAAGGTAGGACAGGACTGGAGGGGAAGGAAGGAAGGGGCCGGAGGGGAAGGAAGGAAGGAAGGGGCCGGAGGGGAAGGCCTCAGCCCCAGGCACCTCAGGCAGGCATCAGGGCTGAGGGCAGCGATCTGTGCCCAGAACCGGGCGAGAGGCTGGAGGCGGCTTCTCCCTCGCAGGTGCCCAGAGCAGATGAAAAGCGAGTGGCGGTGCCCAGCCTGCCTTGCCCGAAGCCCGCACGGGCTACCGAGACCCAACTTTGGGCCACTGGCAGCGGGGGCAGAGGTGGCCAGCTGCCTCGCCGCATCCCGCCTGCCTTCCAGCAGCTTCCGAGCGCCCATCCCTGCCCGGCCCAGCGCTACATCGAGAGCAGTTTACACAAGCGGCACAACTTGTAAAACGATGAGCATAAAGCCTACCTTAGGGCAGCTTTTAGCCAGCTATCGGTGTTAATTGTCCAGCCCACGACAAGAGTTCCCCATCAAAACAACATTTGATAGCAAGCACAGTGGGCGGCATCGGTTAGAATAAAGGGAACAACAGCAAAAATTTGGCATACCTCCTCAGTTCTTAGGCCCCACACCCACACACGTTTCCCCTACTGCTGTTGCAAAGGATCACTCGCATCAAACGCGCTGCAAACCCCTTTTGCCTTCCTTACTAGCGGGACTCGCTGCAAAGAGATTTATCTGGAGAACACCTTCCGGCTGCTGCGGCCCTGTTCTCCATGCACGCAGTAACTGAGGCGTGGAAAGGCTACGGAAACTTGGCAGAGAAGGAAATGGAACCTGGGGTCTCAAATTTGGGATACAGCCCTTCTCTCTAGGCCAGGCACAGAGGAGAAACGGCAAGAATGTAACAACGAGGAGTACAAAGGAAGAGGAAGAAAGAGAGGAGCAGCAAGCAGGGCTGGGATAGTTTGGCACGCCTGAGCTGCATTTCTACGAGTGTTCCCTGACAGCAGCCAAAAAGATGAGGTGAAACGGGTTGTAGGAAAGGAGGCACTGTTTCAGGCCAAATGTTCCACCTAGCTCAACAGCCTCCCACCTGCTCTACCAAGCCATGGGCCCCCCCGCATCGACTTCCTCCTGGCCCAAGCGGGCATCCCCAGTAAGACGCTTCCCCCCAAGTACTCTGCAAGCCTCCAACTACTTCTTACTCAGATTTCCCAAGCAGGATGTGGTGTGTTTAGTAACCCTCAACAGATCACTTCTTCAGGTACTTGTCCCAAGTCAGCTTTCACTGAATCCACGTAGGCTTCTGACTGCAAATTACTGCTGGCAAGGACTTCCATGGATCTACTACTACCTGCTGCAAAAAAATTACAGTCTTTTTTTTTGTTTTGGATAGCTGGTTAATATTACCGCGTGTAATATGAAGTATAGCTTTCTACAAATGCAGTTAGACCGCAACCAAACAGCGATGCTGACACATATGACTTCCTTCACGCACCAGCGATCACCTCATTTGCCTTGTGTTCATTAATATATACTTGCCAGGAAAACACTCCTCAGAAAACCACAACATCAAGTAAAATACCACGAATGCTCCCCACCACCACTTGTGGAATCCTCTATATCAAACCAGGTTGTCCAGAGAGCAGGGCAGGCAATACTGATTTTCAGACAAGAGATTTAGAGTCGAAAATGAAGAGAATTCAGAGTGAGAAAACCAAGCCTGTGTGCTACAGAAAAAGACCTGTTTTCTAGTCATAAAAGGAATTTAAAGTCTGATTGAGTTAAACTAAACAGAAATTATTTTCGAGTACCAATAAGTTCATTTGGATTTTAAAACAATTTCTGTTATTTGTGTGTCAATGAAACCTGCTTAGCAGAGGGCAGAGTGTGTGTGTGTGTGTGTGTGTATATAGTGTTCAAAGTATCTGTCCTTCTGAAGGACAATGAAGAACATATATTCCCATCAGTGAAGGAAACACTCCTATGAGAAGTTTCCTGCCAGATTATATATGAATGACTTCACTGGGAGCAGATGCAGCCCAGCCCGGGAAAGGTGTTGCGCAGCTATCGTCATTTCCCATGCCTGGAATCACCCCCCTGTGCCCTGCACTGCCTGTCACAGGTCAGGAGAAGACGACATCCAAACCTCTAGTTCTACCGTAAATCCACAGTTGTATATGATGGCTTCAGGGCCAAAAGATAGGTGACACAGGAAAATCCACAGCAGAAAGTGCACGGGGTTGCTAATTTCAATAAATGCTTTTATGTGCAAATAAATTTTTCGTTATCTCATCCTGTGTAACTTCTAGCAAACTATTTACCATTTGATAAGAATTTACACAGAATTGCATTTCTATAGGAACACTGAGCAAGATGGATAAATAGGAAGCACAGACTGTACACTGTTGTTATTTTTAAAGACATATGCAACACAGTTCCCACATTTTCCCAGAAAGGATGAACTACAGATGCTCTTATGCACCTAGAGAATACAAAGAATTTACAAAGCCAGATATTAACATGTTGATAAAATATAGCACAAACTTTAAGTCTTCCCAAGGGAGGAATGCTCTGGAAACTAGAAGTATAAGAGATACGGTCAGGATAAGATAACGTATACCATACTCAAGTTGAACCAAGTCATTATTCAGCTGTACAAAGGCTGCCCATAGTATATTAGGGCATTAAGAAAGTTACACTGAAATAATGTTTAACATCTGAGAAGTAGGGTCACACAGAGTTTAACATGGACTGGAGCCACAAAAGAAGCATCTCTAATTGAAATACCACTGCAAATACTTCTAGAATTTCAACAGAAAAGTATTTTTGTAACAAAATCCGCTATCTCTGATCAGATGCCAGAGGAGTAAAAGACAACAAACACGCCATAGTATCACGGAGGAGTGGCGGTGGAGGTAAGAATCAGAAAGGCCCGAGGTTAATTCGCAACCCTTACCTGCAAGTCTTTGCAGCATCCCCAGCCTGCACACAGAACCCTCCTCAGGCAGCGATTCTAGTTGACTCTGATAAGAAAAGAAATACACAGATACCAAGGCCTGGTATACCACCTTTCTTTGAAACATGTAGACGCTGCATAAAACTCACTTCTTCGGTGGATCGGACACCACTGACAAAACCTTGATACCAGGTCCTTGAAACCCGAGCAAGCATTGGCAGCTACTGGCGAGAGACAGAAAAACTTAACTCCCTTATTTTCTTTTCACAATGAGCAAAATTATTGAAGTGTTACCATAAAGCACAAATACCTACCTGCAAATGAGAGAACTAATTATCACTGTGGAGTAACTTTCATTCTTCTGCGGAAAAAAAAAATGCAAAGCAGAACCTCATCTAAGGATGGCTCGCTGTCTTTAAACCCTCTTGCGACTAAAAATGTCTCTGATACTCGCTATCAGAAAGGGAAGCAAAGAGCACTCGGTGCTTCAAAAGATTGTCTTTACCTCTAACGCTGAATCCAATCCTTTAGCACCTGTTGGGGCAGCTCTCAAAAGATGCCCTCAGGTCATAGCACAGCCCTTCCATTTAATCTCCAGAACCCTTTAAAAAAAAGCCCCTGAAGTGGTTTTTTTTATGGAGGGACTTCAGAAATGGGGGGAAGGTCTCCCCTCATAAAAAGATCAGCACATTCAATAAAAAAAAAAAAAAAAAAAGAAAGTACTTCCACAATCATGAAGCATTTACTCTCTTTGGAGCAAAATGTGCCAGCTTCACTTCCCAGGATCTGACAAGTTCAAAGTTTTGTGCTTAGGGAGATCTTCGATTTATCTTTCTCCTTCTAAGACAGTAACACAGAATGGAGAGGACCGCCAGCAGCTTTCAAAACCTACCAGTATTATGTCTCTGTACCTTAAATGCATGTGAGTAAGTACCTAACAAAAAAGAATCAAAGAATACATCTTATGCTTCTATCAGTGAGAAAACAAACTGCGTATCTTGCCTAAAAGAGCTGGAAAGTTGCCACTACAGTGTCGTATGTGCAGTTTGGGGGAAATCTCCCTACAGCCCTCAACACCCATGGAAGTGAAGTAAGGCTGCTGCTCCCTTCAGTGCTCAGAAATTACAAGTCAACAGTAACTCCACCCTTTCCCACCCCCCAAAAGTTTGTTTCAATTTTTTTTTTTAATTTTTGAGACACACAGTTTAATGGCTCAAACAGCAAAAAAAGAAACCTTTTCAAGTTTTCTTCACTGTGACAAGGACAAAGTTATCTAAAAATGAAAGTGGAGATTCTCACATGACACTGTGAACTGGGACTTTACCTCCCTGTGATAAAAGAAAGTTGGAAAAGCAGAGATACACATGCCGCTGTCAGCCAGGCACCGAGTCCTCTGAGCTCCTAGTACTGCAGAGGTGCCTAGCCTTAAATTTAGCCTCCTCATTTGGGTAGAATCTTTAATAGCACATTGCTTTTAGCCTTTGCAGTTTGGGAGCGTCAGAACAAACACTCATTTAAACACTTCTTAACCTCACTGCAATTTCCTATCTATCAACTTTACCTGATGCTTTCAAGGACAAACTTTCTGCAGTGGTTTTAACAGAAGGATGTGAGGGAAAGCCACGTGTATTTGGAAGATCTCATTAGACCCTTGACAACACTGGCAATTTTAAAGCCCTGTGCGACTGGAAAGAGGATGACTCGTACGTGACAGGTGCTGGTCACATTGCTTAATACATTCTGGGAAGGTACTCAGATACTCTAGCCATGAAATTGTACATAGCCGGGGATTATCACTAGATGCATAAAAAAATAAGGGAATGAGCAGTTGCACATTTTTCTGTGTGTACTCAGAAAACTTCAGAGCTTTTTTAAAAGCTTCTCACTTCCTCCTCCTTTTCTTCTTTCTTACTCAGAACCAGTGATGACTACATATGCATCAGGAGGACTGCGTGACCACAAACCTTACCAGCAACAGTCTTATGGCAACCAGGCATTCTGAAGAGATGAAAGCAGTAAAAAGTATTCTTCTATCAAACTGGACACCAAGCTATTAATGTCTCTTACGTTAACACCTGTTAACTACCTGTTAACACACCAGGACTCCCAACCATTCAGTGAAGCCTCCTGCACATCCCAATTTTACCAGGTTTGCTGCTTGTATAGTTTTCCCATACATAGATGGTGGTGTTGAGAGACAGAGCTCAGACTAGATGGGTGTAAGAAAAACTTCCAGGCTGGCAATACAGCAAGTTATTATTTTTCAGAAATTGTTATCCTCAGCAAATTGCTATAGCTTGTACTGCCAGCTCTGCAATGTCCAGGGAATGGGGTGGACCACCACAGAGCTGCCTTCCAGCACATACCGGAGCAAGAATGCAGTACTATAGCAAACAACTTAATGAAGTACTACAGCCCACTCAAATCCATGCATGCTAGAGACAATACTGACAATTGGCACTTATTCATAGCTTTTAATACTGTTGGACTAGAATTGAGATGGTTTAGATCAGGTTTAAAGATGCCTTGGAAGAGCTGTTCTTGCAGACCTCCAAAGACCTATGTCACCCTTATGAATTCAGAAGGCTTACTCGTGAATTAAAAAAAAAAAAAAAAGAAATGGCACAAAGGTCCAAAAGATTCCACAAGGAACTTGACAGCAAAAATCCTAGAGTTTAGGAACTACTCAGGCAGGCACCTGGGCGGCTGCTGCTAGGTCTTAAAACATTCATTTCACAGTGGCTTTTATTAGATCTTTAGGAAAGAAAGCCTGGGGAACTGACACCTTCTAGAAGATAGTATCAGCAACTCTCGCTCAAATACGCACAGAAAGCCAAATGCTGTATGAATAAAGCCTAAACACTTAAAATCCAGCATTTAAAAGAAGAAGATATTCAGCTACAGAGTTCTCCCTCATGCTTAAGCCAGTAAAACTCATTTTTGTCCCTATTAGTCAGAATGACTGAAGCACATATTTTTGTAATAAAAAGTTTCAGGCTGCCTTTTGGAATGGGAAAAAAAAAAAAATCTGTCCCAGTTATGTAAGTGCAGCCTGGTATGTGGATTACTTTTAAATCCCTGCATTTTATGCATGACTATTTAGATATGACGAAAGAAAGTGGGTGACTTCCTAGCAACTAGGGCACAGATAGGAAGCCTCTGCATGTTAGTATTTGAGGACGTGATTGGTAAAAGTTATGAAAATACTTAAGGACAGCTTTGCTATGACTTAGATGCTACATAAAAAAGATTACTAGGCAACTCAGATCCCATTGGGGTACGAGTTGTTTTTTTTTTTAAACTGTAGAATTGTACAATAATAGCTAAGTGTAAACCAAAAGCTTTGATTCTTTAAAGCTTCACAATTTAACTCAAGGTATTCAACAGAAACTTATATTGATACAGTACTTCATGTTCTTAGCAAACATTTACACTTCATGAAAGTTACCCTAAACCATGTCTAGTTGGAAGGTTCTCATTTCTGACCAGTTGAAAGCTGAGTTTGGAAATTCATTAAATGTTTACCTGTTTTCAGGAGTCTCTAGATGTTAAATGGGATATACAAAAGAATTGCATTCTAAATGAACAATTCTACTAGTATAACCACCACAATCTGGTTTTGCTGTGAGCACATCACTAGCATGCATCTAGTACCTAAAGAGGTAAGCACAGTTAAAAAGCAGAAAACTTTTACAACAGAACAAAAAGAAACACCCACATGCACACAGGTATCAGGGAGAAGTGCTTTATCAGTCTCCATCCAGGAATCTCTGTACTTGTATTTCTACAGCTTGATATAAGAATACCTTCTTCCATATTTTACTAGGACAACTGCAGTGTAAAGTTAATCATATCTTCACTGATTCCAGGGAAAAAAAACCCTGCTGTCAAAAATTCACCTTTTTGGAGGATGGATGACTGCAGAGTGAATGCTGATTTTCAATTAGCTGTGAGTATCTCTTCCAAGTCCATTTAAACATGGAATTTGGTTTTCATACATAATATAATGCAATTATGTTTTGCAATATTTGATAATTTTAAAGAGTCTTCCCGAATCCAGAGTTTAGATTTTCAATATTTATTATGAATCACTTTCACAGTGCAATACAAATGACAAAAAAAAGCTATACAACAAACGTACAAAGACTACATGAAGCGCGTACCATTCTGTAACGCATACAATACCCGATGCTTAGGCTAGAAGTGTTCTTAAGAGCCGTTAGCATGAAACTGAAATCAAAAGATAAATAATTGGATTGAGAAACTCCTTCATTATTTATGTTTGTTTTTTTTTTTTAATTAAAAAACCCTTATGCTTGTAAACAAGATATCAATGTTTAAAAAAAAAAAAAAAAAAAAAAAGAAGAGCGCACACCACTCTGCTCTTTCCATTTTTTCCACTGTTTCAAGCCTAGCTTAATTTTCAATTAATCGTCCTGTCCTCCAGAAAAAGTAGTCACAAAAATCAAGTTAGCACTTTGTTTCCAGACCAGTTGATGATGCAAAAAATAAACTATAAACATACATATAATCATGTGTCAGCATATAAGTTTGGAAATATTATATGTAAAATTTTAAAGACCAAGATGGTCCAATATATGCACTACTTCAATAAATTATACAAGGACAGTTCTGAAGTACATTACACAATTTTAATGTACTGTCCATACCAGAAAAATACATTTACTGTGTCTAGAATAATTCCTGCAAATGTTTGACAAGTTGCACTAGTACTTTGGAGACCAATCTAAGGTTTTTAGCTGTTTTCACAGTCTCTTCTCACACGTTATATAGAAAAAATCCTGGCTGGCTAAGTGCAAATACGTGGTAATTTTTACTACCAACCAGATTCTGGTGGCAGTTTGATTTTATTTCACTTTGTCAACTAAAAAAAAAAAAAAAATTCACAAAAGTGGCATTTTTCTTACCTTCAGTACACCAATGGTTCAGTGACTTCAGGAGATACTCTTATTTAATCTATGCATAACTTTAATAAGAGGACCTAAGGACATATTCTTGATATATAGTTTAAATCAAGGGCAAGCGTTTGTCTAGTAGCAACAAAGTGACAGCTCAGAACATCTCTCGGGCATGACAGAATTATGAATTTCAGGAGAACAGATTCTTTCATGTGCTAATTCTAAAAAATTAGGAAGAGATGTGTTTTTAGCCACCCACTTTTGGAGCTCCAGAGCTGTGAATCCGATGAATTGAGACTCATTTTCAGTTAAGATGCACAAGATCTTCCTTTTTGACAGACGACCATACTGAGGAAATTATTGCTTTAGCACCTCAATGCAGCCCCAGCGCGTTCAATGGATTGTGAAGGCTACATAAATTGGCAAGCCACAATTTTAATTACGAAATTCGGTTTTGTGCGTCTGCACGCACAATCTGTTCAAGTATTACAGAGAGCTTGTAAACCTGGACATAAGCTTTAAGTTTGTGTAAAAAAAAAAAATCAGTAAGGATGTAATATGAAAAAATAAATCAATCGTGTATTTAATATCCATATAGATTTGCATTCCAATATGCACTATATAGCAATAAGCATCCTTACTGATCACTATTCAAATGCATCTCCCAAAATCCTAGTAGCACTTCTTCAGTCTGTTTTTAGAATTAATCCAAAATAAACCCTACAGCAGTGTGTAGTACTTTAGAGCCAAATTTTCAGTACTACTACTGTGTGTAAAACCCTTCTCCTGGGGTCTAGCGAGGAAGAGCTTTTGTGATGCCATCAGAGCCCTTCTCTGACTCCTGGTTGCTGTATGTCCCTTCTAGCAATCAAAAACAGTGCCAGAGACTCATTGCTCTGAGTCCAATGGAACCTCATGTATATCCCATACATGACTTTATTGCCAGAGACCCTGAGTGGACCTTGGAGCATCTTCAGCAGAGCAGTCACGCTCAGAATTCACCTCAGAACAGAAGAGCCTGGCGAGAGACCTTACTTACCAGGGTGCTGTTATGACAACTCTCATCATAAATGCTGCTGCAGACAACTTTATTAAAAAAGATGCTGAACCAGAATAGCCAGATGTACATTTTGTATGTCATGCGCTGCTTCTGAAAGCATGCTATAAGGAGAATTCATTTCAGACTAGGCTTTCAGAAAGAGTCAACGACTACAGCTTCCTCCCTGGCCCCCAGTGAAGACAAATTTGCATGTGGGAAAGTTTTGAACAGTGAGTTTCGCATAAATGCACTTTCTAAACAATGTATCTGAGTTAAAGATAATCATTACTACTGCATCACATTTGGATCAGCGCTGCACTTTTCAAATATGTCTAACCATTAGATCTGGACAAGAAACATTTAAGTGTCAATAGAAGTTTAGAAATTGGTGTAAAAAGTTAGTAGAAAACCTCCACTGTGTCTGGAGTCGAAATACAAAGTTCAAACACAATGCACGTGGGGAACTGTGCCATTTACTCCAGTTCAGGTAATATGAGAAATACAAAACCAAATGACAAAGCTTCTCAGATACTACTGCAATATTCAAGCCAAATGACATCCAAGTGCCGAGACAAACCGTATGTGCACACCTCCATATTAAACTTCACATTCCCATCTGCATGTCAGCAAAGTTGTAGAAATTGTCTACATCTTGAGACGCTGATGCCTTGCTCTCCGATACAAAAACCTGTTTTATTAAACAAGGAAATAGTTATGCATTATATATGAAATAGTTATAATGGTTATTTTTATTTTTGCACTTCATGACAGGCACAACTCTTGTTGGTTTCCACTGTGTGTTAGAATAGTCCTAAAACTCTCTCAGCCTTGAGGCACCCTTTGTTACGGTCACCTGTTCCTAGCAGACATGCTAGCTGCAGTAACCCTAGCCTTCCACTGATGGGTATTACAAGTTTTGGGCTTGATTATTCAGGGGTCACAGCTTCAGCCAGTGTCTGTTTAGATGTATTTCACTTGGTAAAGTCAACCTCTGTCCACGAGAAGGGGAAAAAGAAACACAAAAAAACCTTAGACTCCCATTAAGATTTCCTTTAACGGAAAGGCAGAGTTCGCAAGAAAGACTCCCTTGCTCTATATTCCTCTCCAACTCAGTTGCTTCTTCATCAGATGATTACTTTTTTTAATAACTACAATTACATTTGCATTTTGCAAAATTCATCAACACGTGTGAAAGTCCAAGCTGTAGGACAGTCACCTTTGAAAGCTTTCAGCAAATCAGCTACATCAACTGAATCAACTACGAATGCCTTAGGCAATGCCCAAATAGTTCAGTGTAACAGACAAAGTGTTGTGGCTGTTCATCAGTCTCAACACGCAAGTGATAGCCTCAATCAAAAACTTAAACTGAGTCCTTACTATCTTATATTTTCTATACCTCAAGAGGAAATCATCACTGTCTTAGCACATCGGTGTTGGCACAGCCAGCTGAGCTATCCTGAAGTGCACTGGGACTGCAGGAATGGGTTATGCCAGGTGACTATGATCCTACAGTCACCACTTCTCTGCTTTAGCTCAGAATACCACGTGAATGTAAACTATGATAGTTCCTTAAACTGGTTTAGTTAAACTATGTTTTAAGATTGATATCTATTGTCCAATACATTTCAGATTAAAAATAAATAAATAAAATTTGTATCACCACAAAGCAAGTAGTTTCCTAGACTGTTGCTTGGATGCATGGTAGACTTCTGTTTGAAGGCACTTGAGAACATCTACTAATTATTTGGTGCAAGAGCGACTGCTGCCACAGTCACAACAGCTGAATACCGTCTGTCAGCATTCTTCCCTACCAGCATATTACAATTTACATTTTACAGAGTATTTTATGAATAAGTGATGAGACAGAGGAACAATACTAGAAAGCACGCCCAAAAAGGTGCAGAAGGTCACACCAGAAAGAACGTCAGAGGTAAACAGTGTAGACGTACCTAGTCGACAGATATAGGAAGTCCACTTAAGTGCATAGTGTAGAGCTCTCCTTGTAACACGTTGTTTCTACCAAACAGCTCAAAAAACTCTGGTGGCACTACTGCTGAAGAACTTTTTTTTACCCTTACTAGAATATCTAGACTTGTTTATCACATTTATGTCAGAAACAAAAAACTCATGAAATTAAGGTTATTAATAGATGAATTTAGTAATTTTTAACTGTCATTTGCAAATCCAAGTGTAGTCACCTGCTTAAAAGCATATTAATCTCCTGCAAAGTCTTACAGTATACATAACTTCCTAAGAGCTTCTGTCATTATTTCTTGATCAAGGATACCTATAATTCTTTCTGAGCACTGTAATGACTCTCAAACACGATAAGGGCAGCCAACAATGTGGTGAAACCATTTTATAGAGCATTCCTGAACCTTCTGGTAGTAGTAAGTCTGAAGTTTGTTACTCTCTAAATTACTTCTAAATTACGTCCCAAGAAAGAAATGTATTTTCTAAAAAATAATATACTCATGATATCAATTATCTAGGGATCCATGCACAAACTCAGTGTTTATCAGAAGTTCTGAAGTTACATTTTATCTAAATAGAAGCATGTACTTCTCAGGAAGCCCAAAGTTCTGCTTCTTAGTTCAGTGCAGCAAGTATTTAACAAGTGAGGTAGATTTTTCTATGGAACCAGGCTGTAAACAGAAGTTTTAAATCCAGATGCAGTAATTTCACCTTTGGAACTGAACCTAAACACTACAGATCACCTTCAGAACAATGCTTACTTCACAGCATGAAGTGCACAGTCTGAGGTTTTTTTCTGGATGCATCTCAGATCAGGGTATTCGTACTGTTATAACAACAGACACCAGTCATTTTAGTGAGGAAAATATACAATTTTATTTGCTCTAATAATGAATATCACTTCAGTCTTCGAATAGGGAAAAAATCCAGAAGGACCAGCAAATTACCTACCCAGTATCAGCTTTGTTCTGTATGGAAAAAAAAATGCTAACTACACGAAAAAAAAAAAAAAGCCACAGTAAGCTCCTGCTTAACAAAGCCATTTTTACGGTAAAATTTGCAGTGATGACTTTTGGGTCACAACAAAGAATCAGTTATATCACAACACTGCCCAGACTGTAATTCTGGTATTCTCCAGACTCAGAAAGCCAAATTGAGGCGTGCTACACATCAGGTTTTTCCTGGTGCAACAGCAAACATGAACAAAGCAAACATTAGCTGCATTTGAGATGACATATTACAAGACGACTGTTTTCCAGAAACTGGGCAGTCTAGTTCCAAGTAATTCTTTCAAACGGGACTGAAAGACAGCAACAAGCTGTATGGGCACTATGTCTCAAAGCCATTCGAGTCTTCTCTGAACAGCTGCTTTAAAGCAAAGGGTTTGTCACTTTCTCATTATCAGGAGTGCTCTAATCATTTCCAGAAACTTTCTCAAAACCATTGCCATTCAGAGAAACAGGGACAGCAAGCAAAGAAGAGGTGTGGTGTAAAGAAGCTACAGCAAAACAAGCTGACAGAAGAAAAAAGAAAAATGCCTTTGAACAAAGGCATTCTGCAATATCCTACACCAAGTAAACCTTGAAAAAAGTTGAAATCCCATCATATTATCTTTGTCAGGGTTTAATAGACTGAGACATCATGAAGCAGACTTCAATATAAGACTTGGAGCACAGCTTTTCCCTACTATATTTATAGAACTTGTTTTTACTATTATGTGAAATAACAGTTTTAAATGGAAATCTTCTATTCTTCAGTGGCTATGGGGATTTAGTACTCCCTTTCCTAGGGTTATTTTTCTTGTCTCTGACAACGACTCTGGTTTTGAGTACAAAAAAAATAAAAATCAAAGCAACAACAATAAAAAATAGGATAGTCAGATTTTACAATTCAGAAACCTAAAAATATCATGCAGTACACTACTATAGCTTGACCATGAAGTATCCTAGAGGTTCTGTAACATTTTCTGCCAATAGAGCCATACACCAACTTACCTTGGTCCCACTAAAAACATCATTTATAGTGCTTCGACATCCTTCCACAGCACCATCTCCATTGAACTCCAAAGCAACCACTGGACCTAGAAGACAGTTTCATCTAGAATCAATACGACTTTTAAGCTTGGCATTGAAACAGTAGATTTCTCAACCCATAGGGAATTGTGAAGCTTTGTATGGTCTTTGCTTAAGCAGCCATAATGCAGGATAAAGAATTAAAAGCACTTGACCATAGCTTCAAAGTACAGTGTTATCTGAGAAGAAAATATCTGCAATTCCATGCTCATTTTTGCCGAGACTCTGGCAGGATTCCAGTTTTACTTCTTGAAAGGCAGCAACGGCACAAAACCGCTAAGGAGCGCAAGGCATCATGGAAGCGAGTCAAACTATACTGCTCAAGTAGTGAGCCATTTCACAGACATCTGGAGTAGGACTGAGTCATTCAGGCATTTTTGCCTCAGTCTCAAGATAGCAAACTGCCTGATTTTTAGACTTGTTCTCACCCACTATTTGCAGATCCCCCTTCTTTGGTTTCATTCTGAACACGTTATTTCTTCCCACACGGGTACAAAATAGCCCTTAAACTAGATTGTCATCTGATAAGTACAATAAACTTTTGTCCTATTCTTTCAATGAGCATCACAGACCTCTTATGTTACTATGAAAAAAACCTGCATGTTGCTACTAAGTTTGGGAGCATGTATTGAGCTTTAGCGTATAACAGATGGCAAGATGTCTGTACTTCTGCAGGAAGAGACAAAAACCAATTACAGTCAGATCAATAAAAAGGCTTTTGAAATACTCTGACAGTATACCAGTTATAAACAGAAATTTAACACTTGCCTGCTTTATACACATCTATATTGATTTGCTTAAATATGTATACAGAAACACTGAACATATAGGTGGTTGAGCAGGAACAGTGATAAGTTAGAAACAGTCTAAAAGCATGAGCTTCTTTTGACCACCCCAGACAGATCTGCATGTGCCACTGCTGCTGAGCTATGCGGTTGGACCACTAGAGGGGGGCAGGGACACAAAATACACCTGGAATAACTAATTTTTGATGCCTTCAGGAGTTTTGGCTGGTTTAGGGCCTGATTGAGGCTTCTAAAACTCATCTCAACTGGCTTTACACTATGCCCTTGAAACACAAATTTCTCCTTCATTCCTCTTTCTTCTCCAGAACTCCCCAGTGACAGCTAGATTTCCATTTCAAGAACAGAAAGAAAACAACATAAAACTCACCTTTTTCGAGCAGTGGAATGAATTCTGATGCACGCTGCTGGAAAACTCTGTGAGCATCCTCTGCCTTCATTGAGACCTCTTTAGTCTGTACCAGCTGAAAGCCTTTGCCAGTCATCTGTTAACAGAGAAAGAATTCACGTTAAAAATGCTTCTAAGGCAGAGAGTTCAGCTCAAATATCCAGATTACACTGGAATAGACCCATTTTCCCCACATACATTAAGCCACAGAGCAAAGAGACCCTTTTTGCTCTTTTCAAAGACCATTTGCTTTTCCTACATTTCTGTTTATTTTCATTCCATTCATCCAAATTTTCTCCTCTGCCCTAGTGCACCTAGAGGAGTAAACGTGAACATTTTTGTTTTATATTATGGCCCAGGGTTGTGGTTTTTTCCCCACAATCCCTCACAAGCTGAAACTAATGGGAGTTAAAAGCATTCAGCATCTGGAGTCAAGCAGTTAGTTCTCATTAGTCTGCAATAGTTCAGTCAAGCGTTAGCTCAAACTCTCATCTATCCACTGCTGAAGTTTTCCATTTTGGAAAAAAAAAAATTTAAAAAAATGTTTCAAACTTTCGAACACACACAGCCTTTTATTTCAAATCTAATATGAAACTAAAAGCATTTGGGAAAGGAGCAACCGTATTTGTACTTCCAAAGCATCCATTAATCTACAGAGCAGTAAGCCTTCCACAGAATCTCACTAACTAGTCTTTCAGCATCTTCTGAACTCTAGTTTCTAAAGAGCTACTAATACAGGAGAACACATCAATTATCCTCTTTACTGTAGCTATTCCTTCTGCAGAAAAAACCCAACCCGTAAGTGTCATTATCTCCCTTCACTTGAATAGCTGTTAGTAACTCAGTTCCATAAAAATTCAGCTGGGCAGTGGGAGGGCATGGGAACACCCTACAGCTTGCTTTCTTTGCAGTTAAAAACCCAGGAGAAGGAAATCCATTGCTTGTTTCGTGATCATAGAACACTGGGATCAGCAGCTTTTGCAGATACCTCTCTCAGAAGCTGTATCTCATGGTTACTGGCTTGTCATCCCTGGCACTCTAGGGTGCTAAAATCAGCCAGCCACTCTCAGATTTTAGCCCCAGAAAAAGCCCAAATTCAGCCAAGCTTGAGAGCTGCCGCCTCACAGGAGGGGGGAGGGGAAAAAAAAAGAANCCAAGGGGGGGGGGAGGGAAAAAAAAAAAAAAAAAAAAAAAAAAAAAAAAAGAGACAGCACCAGCTATTTCAGTAATTGAAGACAGCTGACCAGCCATGACAAACACTCACTGCCTCTTCCAGAAAAAAAATTCCAATACTGGGTGGCAGCGGGGATGCAGCTTAACATGTTATTTTTTTTTAAAGTCTCTGTTAGTACTGTGAAAACTTTCAGGACAGACCATTTTGTTAGCTGTAACTTTTGGGGCAATAAGCTAACAAGTTAATTGGCTATATCCCTTTCACAAGCATTGCCAATCACTTACTCTACGTGTGGCCAAGTTCATCAAATCAACTACGCATTGTCTTCAGAACGTAGCTTTGGTGTGCCGTGGTGGAAAAGTACACTGGAACTATTAGAGGATAGATGTGCCAGTCACAGGATGTCAGCTGTAAAACAACTGTCTGATCAGATGAGCTCCAGTCTCTTACCTTGCTTGAAGGTTTTAAACAGTGCACTTGCTTGGTATGGTTAGTAGACAAAAGCAGAGCCTCTGCACTCTCCCTTCAGGGAGCACCGGAGGCTATCCAGAGGAAAGTCCGATTAGAAATTCAAGAGGCTGAACACAGATAAAGGTTACTTACCTCGTCAATTAACTTCCTTGCATTTGCAGTTGTGTAGTCACCAGCAAAAAACACGGCCAAACACGATTCATCGCTGCTTTTCTGTCTCCGACCTCGAGTTATTGGTATTATGCTCCTCATAGCATCGGTAGAAATTCTGACAGCTTTCAGCTCCTCAGAGCTGGGCAGAGGTACATAATCTTGGACTATAGCGTTCTCAGGCAAAAGGCCCCAATTATTTTCTCCTGACACAGGGGTAAAGTCATGGATGTTGCTCCACGTGTTATTGAAGATACTCAGTCCAGCATCTTTAAACTGTAAAGCAAGCTCAGGATAATAGTACTGGAAACATCCAAATTTCATACCTGTGGAGGACTCAATAATGGGCTGGGTGGCACAGCACAAGAATACCTCCAGCTTTCTGCAGTCCCGAGTGCGAAACTGTTGGCAGGCCACTATGCATTTACAATCTTTGCAGTCACGGAAAAACACGCTGCCTTTTATTGGTCCTAAAAAGATTTGGCAGTTTACACAGTCATCAATAGTGATTGTAGCTGAATGGTCAAATATGTAGATACTACAGTTCTCACAGTCCTGAATGACAAATTGTTGCCCTGCTACTTTTCCAGGCAGTCGACCCACAGTTTCGTCTTTAAGTCCGGAAAAGGTGTAATCTTTGGGGTCAATCTGAAGGGAGAAAAAAAAAAAAGAACGTGAAAGTCTTCACACGGAGAATATTATTATGCTAAATGTCAATTGACTTGCATTAATTGAGGTAGCGCTGAATTGTACAGGATAACCTGCCAGAAAACTCTTCAAAGAGTGAAGAAAGATCAGAAGGAGCTCTTTTAGCTAAACTACTGGCATGCACACTATTAAGGTACAACAAAGAATTGAAACTACGCTTATGAGATGCTCCAGGAAAAAACACCTAACTCAGTTTGTCTTCTAATAAGAAAGGGGGCAGGGTGAGCTAGTTTTCTCTGTGGACTTTAAACTGTTTCAGCAAGGATGATGATCCTGTGTATTATTGTAATAACTGTAATAAATGAATTGGCCAATATAATTAAAGATTCATAAAGCTAGAGATACACAGTATTTCCTTTTCAAGTAGCTTTCTGCATTATATTTTACCACACCTCAACACACTGCAAGGAAACCTTGCTGCTTTCAAGCAATATCTCCTTTATTACGTTTGCAAACTGCAAAGAGCTTGCTATGCTACAGCATTATCTTGTGCTAATGACTACAATATTTTTGTGCTA
The DNA here is from genome assembly GCA_013400535.1 of Scopus umbretta. Lineage (NCBI taxonomy): Eukaryota > Metazoa > Chordata > Aves > Pelecaniformes > Scopidae > Scopus > Scopus umbretta. The sequence goes on from VZTL01063790.1 coordinate 37,995, forward strand.
ACAACAGCTACGTTCTAACTACAGCAAACAGGCAAACATTGGCAGCACTGGCGCGGCGGGCACATTTACAGACCGACCTCTCCTCGTCCATGCTCCAGCATCCCCACGCTGGGGAGGGACGCTGGAGAAAGGCTGTGGTTTTGCCTGGGACTCTCTGTGGGGGGAGCAGAGACTGAAGAGCCACACAGCGCCCGGGACAGTATGTGATACAGGTGGACAACATGAATTATACAGCCGGTGCTGTCGTAACACCAAAGGAGTCTGAGCTGGGTCATTTCTAGATATTACATGAGTCAAGACAATTACGCTTCCCGGAGCAAATTCTACTCTGCCCTCTTGTGAGAGCTTATTAAAATAGCACTCAGAAGTGTAAAGGTACCTGAACTAGTCTAACACAAGACCACTTCACAAACCTGCTATTTGATTATCAGCCCACGGGCCTTAAAGCGTGCTGCATCGTAATCAGTGTTAATGCATTACAACAGTGTCTGGATAGCCCAATTTCTAAGAAACTCCTCCTCCTCTTCAGCATTTCAAACATTTGCATGAGATTTAGAGACCAGAAAGAGGCATAAACCAGGATGGGCTAGCACCAGACATTCACTAAACCAGCTCAGCCTAGGTCACTTTGGTCCAGAACAGCTAATGGAAGGTAAAAATCTTTACCAACCAATAAAATGTACTCCTTTATAGACAACATATCTGACCTCTGGACAGGAAAGGAGGTTTGCAGCTGATGAATCTTCCAAATAAAATGCAATTTGAGATGATGAAGATGGCTTCCCAGAAATCCCTCCTCAACCATATTTAGTACCACTAGTACACGTCCAGTTAGCTGGAAGAGTTACAAATAAAATTGGGAGAATATAATGATAAGGGACACAGCATGGAGATTCAGCCACACAGTATAATTAAGATTCAAAACCTCTAAGGTCTTAAGTCTCATTTAATTTTACATATTTGATCCACACATAAGATATTTATACTCAAGTTCTCTCATACTTGAGAATGTAAGTATCAAAATTGCTTTTGGACACATCCTTCCCAGGCATCTCCTAGAACATTTACATATATACATATATGTTGGGGCTTTTTTAATAACCTTGGGAGACAGGCTTACTGCCTTCAAAGCAGGGGACAGAGGAACAGTTACTTCTCTTAGGAAGGAGAAGTGCAAAGCTTCTGGAAGCTACAGCTTTTTTGAAAGTTGGCACCTAAGCATGTCCTTCTAAATTGCTCTGCTCTAAAAAGCCTCTGAAGCAGCACTAGCTCATCCTATGTAGCGACCTTTACAGAGATGCGTGAAACTTCAACTTCACCTTGTGATTTTATTTAGGCCTAGGTGCAAAACACTGGTTAGTCAGCTAACCCACAGCTTACAGAGTTTCAAATGAGAGTGCTTGAGAAAGAATAGTAGTTGAATTTTATTATAAAAAAAGTCAGCTTATCACCAGATTCAGGAGCTCAATTTTATCTCCCTGACATGAATGAAGAGTTCTGCACCGACACAACACTTACTTCTCAGTTTGTTCACCATGCTAAGGAGTTTGCCAATTTTGTTTCATTTTGCTTTGCAGTTTTCCTTTTAAAGACCAAGAGTATTTATTGACTAACACTGCTGTACAGACCGGAAGGACTGAATGAAATAGATTTAACATGCTCTCTCTCCACACTGGGTTATTGCCCCAGCAGGGAGAGGGTAACCCAAGAGGCTGTAGCAGGTCTGAATGTTTCTCTTCTCCTGCATAAAAGAAACATGCCAGAGAAAGGAGGATGAAGACAGAACTATGATTTTGAGGATGCATCCAACAGCTGCTAATATGCTCACCGTGGAGTTTCATGCTTACCAGCTCTGAAACCAGGACACATCAGCAGGTTAATATTAAATCACTGCGTCCACCTTCCTTCCCCTGACAGTCAGGACAGAGCTTCTTAAGCTCTGTCTCGGCAACATAGCAGAAAAGCAGGCTAGGAAAACCAAAAGCAACAGAAGAAGGTAAAATCTGCAGCCTCGTACAACCATAACCAGGGCTATGTAGATTTTTCTGCCTGTTCATCTGGTGCAACTTTGCTGTAAAATCTTAAGTATGTGGCAGGTCAGCAAAAGCCAACTGGTCGATAACTTATCTATTTATCCTTTGCATTTGGATAAAGCTTTGAAGAACTTTGTCCAAATCCACCCATTTCACCCAGACAGATGCTTTACTCTCCATCCCTTAATACATTTTTAAATGTCTTTTTTTCCCCAGACTGGTATAAGTCCAAATGATCACAGTATTTACAGAGGCAACTTTTAACGCTTTCAATTGAATTTAAAGAGTTTTTGGAGTAGATACAAGTTATGCGTTAATAGATATGGGCACAGCTCAAGAGCTGAAACCTTCTAGCAGAAGTGCTGTGTGCAGGTTCGGGAATTACTCCATAGAGTGACCTAAAATAACCAGATACGATGATGAAAAAGTAATCCCTGCTCATGCAATATTCTTCCCCCTCAACAGCAGTACAGAAGTCTCATCTTTGGTTATCAGCAATGACATTGGTGATAGGTCTGTTACAAAGGACTGGAGGACAAATTGCAAGGAGCAGGGATTTTAAAGAAAAAAGAAAGGAGAGAAGCAAAGGCAAACAAAAGTCTGTCACGGTTGCTTTGAACTCTAGGAAGTTCTGCTGCAACAAGTGCAAGATGCATTAAGCAGCTTTCCTTCCTGCAAACACTTGTCTTGCAAGAAGGTCAGAGGCCGGACGTGAAGGCTGCAGATGACGTACATCTCTTCAGCCATATTATCCAGTTTACTGGCACCAAGATTAGGCAGTTTCCATTTGGAAGAAGACTTAGAAGTACTAGACCCTCATGGTTTTTAGTGGTAACTGTGCCTAGAATCACCAAGGATCACAACACCTTCTTGAACTCTGGCATGAGTTCATGTCTTAACAAGACTTCTTCACTGGGTCCATCAGGAAAGGAGTTTTAGTCAGCAATGATATGCCACCACAAACATGAGAAGTTACCGCTGTTCTTAATGGATTACGGTTCTCCCCTAGTTACCTGGGTCTCGCCTGCGGAGCAAACAATAATTTGTAAAGTCTTTCTAAACCACTTACGCTAAGGTCTTCTCTTTTAAATATCATTCTCAAAAAAGCATTCCCTATGTCTCTAAATCACAACAGATGGTGGTTTCAGCTATGGATTTATATACAGTTGACGACATATAAGAGTTGGCTGCTGACCCAGTGACATTACAAGCTGAAGCTATAGGGTAGGCACACAAACTTAAGAGGCTTTACATGCTATTTTTGTCAGTAGTGGAATTAACAGAAGGGAAATAAGCAAGAAAAGTGCATTCTCAGGCCTAGACACTTCTGCATATTCATACCTGTATGGGATTGGTGCCCTGAAGCACCGAGTTGCAACATCCTCTGGAGACTGTTGAAGTTACTCACCTCTGACAGATTTCTAGATTCTTAGGCAACAAGAAAAGGTAGAAAGAGGGACAACATGTACAGGTTCCAGTCACTACCACACAATTTTTCATCTTGGAGCATCTCCTGTGCATCTTGACTTCAAATGTGGCCAATACAACAGTCTGAACGCACGTTTCATTCCATTCTTTGTAATCTTCCCCCTCTTCCAGAGTACCCGTAATAGCATAAAATGGTCGCTCTTATACTTTTCTGAGCAACAAACCATTGCCAAATACTGCAGACCGGAGAAGAGGAAGAAGAAAGGAAGCTACTACACGCCTGTATCTGACTTAACTGGAAATATTGTTTAACATGAACCTGCTGACTGTTTCTCAGTTGATAGACTACTTTTTGAGAAATACAGCAGTAGTTCTTCTGGTGCACTGGGAAGCATAAGGGAGAGGCACTGGATTTAAGGACAAAACTATTACACTCTCTAGTTGGGGGGGGGGGGGGGGG